>CAKNXH010058908.1:27486-57924 GCA_932178445.1 Andricus quercusramuli
TCTAGTTAGAGCATAATTCTTGAGATATAACACGTGATAAAAAAAGTCGTTATGATAATCTTGTCGGGCGTGCAAAAAGGAACATTTTTCTTATTCTGCACGGAAAAAATAAGTTGTCGAAACTTTACTTGACTAGTCAACCATTCTAGGATAGGCCACTTTTTGTTTAGAATCTCGTATAATTTTGATAAAATAACCGCAGACTTCATTGAAAAAGTGAAAAAGTCCTCGAATTATTGGAAGACAATCTAGGAACATCAGTTTTTGAATTTGTATTCAGCAGATTTTGACAAAGTTCTAGACAAGCATTCAATTTTTCATAAAAAGTCCTCTAGATTCCACAAGATTTGGAATACAATAACTGTAGCACAGAAACGAATAACTGATTTATAAGCTGTCGAAGAATTCGTTGACTATCTTCTAGATATCGATATATTCTCAATGTACCGTCACACTGGATGCTTGTATTAACACGTAGTGACGCTCAGGTGAAGTGGTATATGTATAAGTCTGAATGGAGTCGCGGTCACCGGCAATGAACAAGTGAGCGCGGATTTAAATTTGGCTCTTCACTGAGATTTGTGCAAAATATTCAATGTGTCAAGTTAGCCGTGGGGTCTAGTTGCTAGGGATAAGTTGCGTTCGATAGGCGTTAGGTAGTTCGAATCCCGCCGACAAATTTGTTTCGATTTTTCATAGGTTCGTGTGTATCTGTAAAAATAAATATAACTTAAGCGTGAGACTATGTGAATGAAAATATATTCAATATAAACGCGGAATATATATTTTTTTAACTTGGCTATACTGTTTTCTAAAAATTCGTTAGGAGTCATCGAAAGTTTCATTGACTGGCTTCGAAGCATTAGTGTATCAGTGTTTCAAGAACTCTATTCCTCTGGTCTTCACATTTTTACTGAAATTATTTTGTACTTTCGACAACTCTTTCTAGTTTTTAAACATGTATCAATCAAGGTTTGCAAGACGATTCTTCCAATTTATGACATACGTTTAGCCCTATCCTAGAGTGGTTGACTCAGTCATTCAAAGTTTCAACAACTAATTTTTTCCGTGTGACTTTTTTTCATATCGTGCGTTGTTGAGCTGAAAATGTTAATTTTCGTTTCTTCTTTTGGATGTTGAAAATGCTGTAACTCTGAAAATTTGCATTTTATCGAAAAATGTCATGAGAATAAATGGTTTGAATTTTCGAGTACTATGAACAGCTGCACGCTCAGTTCAGCAGACGAAAATAGTATACCAAATGTTAATCCAGTCGGTCAGTTCTTTCAAAAGTTAGCGTGCTCACAGACAGACATACCTACATACATACATACCTACATACATACAGACAGACATATTCCTAAAAACCTGTTTTTTGGGCTCAGGGGGTCCCAAAACGTGGACATTTGATAAAAACCAGGGGGGTCAAATTTTGCACAAATTTAATACCTTCTCTGGATGAGAATGTAAAAATACAAATTTTCAAGTACCGTGAGCATTAACGATAGTTATTTTATGGTTTTTATCGTTAGAAATAGTATTGGGGACATGAAAAATTCAATATTTTGGAAACCCACACACGAGACGAAAAGGAAATTTAATAGGCAAAGTTTTGATGAGAATGTGCCCACTCATCGGGATTACTTTTTCACTGTTGATGTTATTTCTTACAAATAATACAAAAACTACACATCCTATCAAAAAGTGACCAATAACCAATTTGTAGATCTGTTCTGAGTGCACAATTTTTTTCAAATCATCATTCATCGTATCTTGCATAGTTTGACCGTAAAATAGAATTTTTGGATTTCTCTTTATTTTTTGTGCAATAAAAATGTGAATTTTCGATTTTTAAAGAAAATTCCAAAATTCGTTAGGATAGTCTTGTATGGCGTGTGAAAAGAAACATTTTTCTTATCTTGACATAAACGGGCTAAGTGCTGTTCTAAACTCCAAAATCATCTGGAGGAAGACGGATTAAAGTGAAAATGAAGTTTCGACCTGAAAAATTTTCGACGCTGCACGCTTGGGTTACCTAAAAACCGGCACCAAAAAGGCGTAGGACCAATAGTGGATCTAATATGCAGGAATTTAACTTCAAAACCGATAACATGTAAGAAGCCCTTGAAGTGAACGATGCTGATGATGACGAGGGAAACACAGATGTTATTGAAGCTAAGAAACGTGATGCCTCAAATAAAATTCCACCTATAGTTGTACATAGTTATGTACAAAATCACCAAGAAACTCTGAATAAAATTAAGAAGACTAACCGAGGGTATTGAAATTCGATTAAAAAGAAATCGAATCATCGTTTATACTAAAGTTGAGGATGACTATAAACGAATGCTGGAAGAATTTAAATGATCTGGAGTGGAATTCCACACCTATACACTCCCTAGTCTCAAAACTTTGAAGATGGTAGTTAAAGGCATCCCTCCAAATATAAAAACTGAGGACATTAAAGCTGAACTTACTGAAAGTGGACTGTCTGTTATAAATATTAAACAGGTATATCGCTTCGACACAGGTGAAGACATGAAAACTGAAATTAAACTCCCAGTGTTTACTATTGAATTCAGCTCGGATACAATAATAAAGGATGTTGTCAAACTACGAAGAATTTGGTACAGCGTGGTTCGATGGGAGAAATATAAAAGCGGTTCTCAAATAACCCAATGTTATAAATGCCAAAACTTTGGTCATGTAGAGAAAAATTGTTTTAAAAAACAAAAATGTGTCAAATGTGCAGGCGAAAACACGTCAAAAGAATGCACTAAAAACCCCAATGACGAACTAAAATGTGCAAACTGTGGTGGGAAGCATGCAGCCAGTTATAGAAATTGCGATATTTTCGCTAGAGTAATTGCTGCCTGCCAAAGAAACACGGACCCTTCGTAAGCTATCAGCCAGTTGCACCTGGAAAACCAACAGACAATAAACCTTTCCAGCCTTGCGGAATGAAGCACAACTCAAATTCGAATCAGTATAGTGCTGCAGCCAAAGGATGTACAAACAAATCCGAAAAGTTAAATAACAACCCTGACCTCTCATTCTTAATGATTTAAAACATTTCCTAGGAAATATTAATGTAAGTAAAATCCTTAGTATAGCTAAAACTACTGTTACAAAAATCAAAAGTACCAACGACGGTGTCACTAGACTTAGTTATATCCTAGAGGGGGTTTTGTCTCTACTTGAGTGATGGAATATTCAAATGGTAATTCAAAAATTCTATCATGGAATGCAAATTCTATTAAATTTGAAATTCATGAATTCAAAAATGTCATCAGTGAATTAAAATTGGATATAATTTGTATAAGTGAAACTAGAATTGATCATAAGTTTAAATTTAAAGTTCCAAACTACTCAATTTATAGAACTGATAGGAATAGTGCCGGAGGAGGAGTAGCTCTGTTAGTCAACAATAAAATTGAACATAACGAAATTAGCTTACCAAAACTGGCTAACATGGAAGCAGTTGGTGTCGAAATATTAGTCAAAAATAGTAAAATTGTTTGTCTACAGGTCTCTGTACCGCCAAAAAATAAAGTGTGTAAAAGTGACCTAATCAAATTATTCCGTCTAAACAGTAAAGTTTTTGTAACGGGGGATCTGAATGCAAGAAATCTACAATGGAATTGTTTTACAAATAATGCAAGCGGGATAGAACTAATTAATGCATGTTTAGGCCTTGGATTCAAATTGCTGCTCCAGAACTTCCCACTCATTTCCCTAAAATTGGACGATCTAGTGTGCTTGACTTATTCTTACTAAAAAACATTAGAAACTATAATAGACCTTTAACTCTCCAAATCCTAAATTCCGATCATAACCCTGTTATTATTGATCTAAATACAAATCTCGTCTTAACGCCCATGTCAAGAATATTATACGATTATAAAAATTCTAAATGGGATAGCTATAAAAAGCAAATCGATGAAAATATAAACTTAAATTTCTATATAAAAACAAGATCCCAAATTGGAAGAAAAGTAAAGGAACTCACTGAAATTATCAATGAAGCGGCTCACATACTTCGAAAAATGGAAAATAAAAATAAACCCAAATAAAACTCAAGATATTATATTTACAAAGCGCAGACCTGTCATGCGGGAGAAAATCAAAATTCAACATACTTATATTAATTGCGCAGATAATGTAATCGGTTTGGGTTGTTTATTCGACCGAAAACTTACATTCACAAAACATGTAAACATATTGTCTCAAAAAGCTACCGGAAAAATAGTAACGTTATATCCTCTAATTAATCGAAATTCAAGTTTAAATGTAGTAGCAAACTAATTGTCTATAAAACGATAATTAGACCATGCATCACATACGCAAGCCCTGCATGGGGCTTCACCTGCGATTCTAATGATAGAAAATTACGAATAACCCAAAATAAATTCTTAAGGCTTATAGGAAACTTCAATCGATGTAACATGATGCAGGATATGCATATATGTCTACGTCTAGAATACATTAAAGATTACGTAAGAAGACTATCAGCCAAGTGCTTTGAAAGAATTTCAAATCATAGAAATGATGTAGTAAAAAATGTTACATATGAACATATGAATTATGTGTGAAAATTAAATAATGTGATATTGCGATCTCTACATACTATGCAGTTGACGGTAATGCAACAATAGTTATACGTGATACAAGTGCGTAAAATAGGTGATTGTGTGCGAGTGTGAAGTTTGCAGCATAAGCCGGAGGCTCGAAACATGAGGTGGTAGTTAGCGCACGAGCGAAGCGAGTCCGAGAACGTAGACGAGCGCTTCCAACCGCAGGCGAATGATGCAATCACACGAGTTACCAATCACCTACGCGCACGTGTATCACACGCTATTTTTTGCAACGCCCGTCCGAAAAAGTTGTTAGGAGGTGGTAACGAAAAATACTAATTTTATATTGCATAGAGTGGAGTAAAGAAATGAAAAAAAAATTTTAATGTTTGAAAAAAAAACTTTGGAAAAAAAAAATTTTTGAAAAAAATGTTGTGCACAAAAATTTGTCAAGAAGAATTTTGTGAAAAAATATTTTTGAACAAAAATTCGTGAACAAAGAATTTTGTGAAACAAAATTTTCGAAAAAAAAATTTGGGAAAAAAAATTTTGAAAAAAAAAATTTGTTGAAAAAAATTGGTTGGAAAAAATTATTGAAAAAAAATGTTGGCGTTTATGCTTTTTCCCACGGGGGAGGGGGGGGGGGGGGCAACGAAACCCTAAAAATAAAACTTCAATCATTCAAACATTTTTTCAAGTTAAATGTAAATTTATTTCAAGAAGATACCAACACCAGTGTTTAAAGTTACCTATGCCAGTGCCTAAAGTATCTCATCTCAAATGCGCGCATGCGCAGCTTTTTCAACAGAGTTTAAAGTAAGCCAACTTCAAACTACGCATGCACGAAAATTGTTTCGCGCACAGTCTGCTCAAATAAGGTCCTTTAGGCACCATCTACATGCATGCAAACTTCAACTTTTGAGGCGGGTGTTGCAAAAACTATTTCATGCTACTCTGGTTTTTTTTGTTCCTAGTTTTTCCAGAAAACGAAACCCATTTGGGGTATCAGTTATATTTTACAAATTTTCATGTTCTTCGTTTCTATTATCGATAAAAAGATAAAATGATTAGTCGTTAGTACGTTGGAACATCAACATACAACTTATGTAACAAGTACTGTATCAAAATCAAATATTGGAAATAAACTTATCGAAAGATGCCATAAAATAAATTGTTTGAATTTTCGAGTACTATGAACAGCCACACATATAATTTTCAAATTTTGAAAAAAATGGTCTCAAAAATTCTCAAAATGCTCTCGTTTTTTGAATTTATATCCAAAATCACTGGCTAATGAACTTGAACTTTAGTTTAGGAGACTAAAAGAGTATACCAAAGGCCAATCCAATCGGTCAGTTCTTTCGAAAGTTATCGTGCTCACAGACAGACATACCTACATACATACATACCTACATGCGTACAGACAGACAGTCACACACATTTGTAAAAACCTGTTTTTTGGGTTCAGGGGGTCCCAAAACGCGGAAATTTGACAAATACCGGGGGGTCAAATTTTACACAAATCTAATACCTTCTGTGGATGAAAATGTAAAAATTAATTTCGAGCTTCACTTTCGAGATGTGTCTAGTCTAGTAGCGATAAGCGGGTACTAATCATACCGATGCAAATGCGGTCTATCTGATAACGGGATATAGCGTAGGGTGGGGGCAGTCAGCCCACAGTGGTGCCTTGCTACTAGTTATAATTCAAAATATTTATATTATATTATATTTATCATTACATGTATCATTATACTTACCGAATAAATCGATACAGGACCATAATCATGAACTTCGATGTACTAGCTGCGAGAAAATTCCTTTTATTGTTTTTTAGATCACCAATCGATCGAAAGAAAAGTATTGTTACCAATAAACCACTGAAATAAAATTTTAAGTTAATTAGTTATTTAAAAAGCACGTGTTCTAAATTAGACTCAAGAAACTTGCAATATCCATTATAAATAAGAAAACTAGTTTTTCGCTTTAAGTTATTAGCTTAGGTTCATTGAATCGCAACTGAAGCTTCTGACGCATTCTCATATTCATTTAGATTTTTTCTGTCTTATATGCAGGCAGTGGCGGACTGGCCATGGGTTGGGATGCGGGAAACCCCGCCGGCGCCCACCCTATCAGGCGCCCCCCTAAGGCATGTATATACTACTGCTGTGTCGTGGAAAATATGTTTCTTAATGAAAATCAAAAAATCATTATAAAAGTGGCACAAAAAACAATGTTGTTGTTCCTGCCTTCTTTTTTGTTTTGTTTTTTTTTTGCTTTTCAGGAAGGGGCCCCTACATATCGACTTCCCACGGACGCCTCAAGGTATCCAGTCCGCCACTTTATTACTTGTGAAAAATCGTGAACTTTTGAAACTTACAGAAAACAAACGAACTATTGGGCCACCGTACAATACTTAAAATTATTGGGGTTTTTCAGCAATATTCACCAAGTACAGTCAGCCGGGGCGAATCGCTACACTTTTGACATGATGTATGAAGTTCCTAAACTGAGGTAATAGTTAAAGTTTTCGAACTATTTGAAGCCAATACAAATGTTTTACATGGTTATGACCAAGTACTCTTACATGTGCGTACATCCTACACTAAAATTAGTTCAAAAGTAATTAAACCAGTCTATCGTAGTTAAGAAAAGAAAAAATCAAGAATTAAAGACAACTCAACTCCTTTTATTACATAATAATATTAATATTATAAACGCGTAATAAAATATCTTTGTATCGAATGAAGAAACAAAAATAGTAATAAGGAAAGAAACAACAATTAGCTGTAACGTATGAAAATAACATATATTTTATTTTTACATAGTATCGTTATTATTGACAATATGACTGCATAAGTAACAAGAAATCACTATACTATTATTTTTTTCGTTATTCGCCAATGTAAAATGTTTCTTGAACTTATTTTGAATGTATTTCAGTTCTAGCAATTCGCCCCGATATCTTTGAATTCAGGATATTTGTGAATAACTTGAAAGCGAGGTATCAAAGAAACTTGATTGGCGATCAAAAAATTGATCGCCAGTAGTTTCTTCATTTTTAAATTCCCTCTTTACAAGATACACATGAAAATTTGAGTAGTCTAACATTTGATCGATGTGGGCTGTTGACATTTTCAGCAATATCAGTTTTTTTAAATAAATATATATTTACGTATTAATTTGTATGGGCTATAAAGTGAAGACATTGCGCTGGATGCAATTAAATTAAATTTCAGGGTAATTCTATATGGGGCGTTATTTCTGAAGTGGCCCTACAGAAAAACCAAAGTTTTCCAATCATATACTCAAACTTCGATAAAGTAAAATCATTGAGACTAATATTTACCGAGGGTGAGAGGGCGACATTTTTTTATTTTTTGCGGGTAGCATGGATTCGAGTGACTTATAACTATTTTAAAATGAATAAAAAACAAACGTTCACTATACTCTCTATTGTATTTTTCAAGTCCATTTGATTATTCATAGGTATTTTTGAAAAAACAAATATTCCACTTTGCAAGATAATGGTGAAAAAAAAATTTCACTTTTTTTAAATTTAGACAATTTTTGTACTGTTTACTTTTAGGCTTTGAAGAAAATGCATACTGGGGCGGGTTTGGTCACTTAATTAAATGACTTACTATATATAATTTATAAGTAAGCGTATTGTTGAGTTAGAATATTATTGAATGAAAAAATACCTTATACACATATTTTCCAACAATTTTGACGAATATTTATAGTATTTAACGTTAAAAGTATGCAATCCGTGATCCTAGCCTCGACCGTAACTAATTCTACAAACAGCGAATAGAAAAACAATTTATATCTACATATCTTTCAATAATTGTATTACAGAAATAAATGTGACAATTTTTCCCCTTACCCATGTACATTGTCTCAGTAAAAGTTAAATTCTACAGTAAAAAACTCCTGAATACTAGACTGGTCTACTACATGACACTGAATTTCATATATGTTGGGATTTCAAACAATTTTTTAACTGTTTGTCGTATTTTGCAACCACAACAACGATTTTCTAATTTTGAAAGCATTTTGCGAGTTTTCTAACAAAGTTGCTTAAGAAATATACCAGAAACCAAATCTCGATAATCCCAAAAATAACGCTGTTTTTGTTCAAAATACTAAATTTTGGCTGATTTTAGATAAGAAAATTCATCAGAGTTCATAAACTCGTCAATCATAATACTGCAATCAGGCACCTAAGGCAAAAGAAAAGAAAATCTTGAAGTTTACAACTAACTGTACACCCTAAGCTACACGAAAAAGCTGAAACTAATTAATGCCGGTTAGGCTACACGAAGACAGGTTACCACTAACTATAGCCTGACGAGCTACACTAAACTTCCGCCAAATGGCTTACGAATAATGTATGCCTGAAGGGCAACACAAAAACAGCTTAAAGCTAAGAAACGCGATCTGACGCATGACTTCTCTAATTTTTCTAGAATGGAGTCGCTTCAGGATGACGTCCGCCAAGGCCTGAATAAGAGAATGATCTGAATCCAAACCTCCCGTGTCTCCCGATTGACCACCCGATGTAGGCCCAACAGTGCTTGCAGAAAGGGATACTGTCCGTTGTTGAGGAGTTGCCAATGGCCGAGGTGATGACGCAGAGACGAGGTGCTGAGGAGGACGGGTGCCATTTTTCTGTCGGGAATGAGGGCTCCCCTCTCCTAGTGTTCATTTTGACGCACACATAGGACACTGGTTGATCCTAACCCTGGGCTTTCCACAATCGAAACAAAATATCCCCTTCTGGAATAAGCAGTGGTTGAAGTCGTGCCCCACCCGATGACAATTCCAAGAGGTGTGATCCGGTGGTGGCATCAGGGGTGCACAAACGTCCCTTCGGAACATCCTGGGTCGGCATTGGACTACCCGATGAAATCTGAGCTGGCATAGGGCCTGGGCCCAGAAACAAGCCTGGTTTGGTTGACGAAGTTGAGAGGCCTCCGTGCCGCGAAGCCGACGCCAGACTAGGGACCTGGGACAACCCCAGCTGAGCTGAGACCCGAATGTCGAACTTCGCTGACGACGGGTGCCACTCGGGCTTTCTATTTTCATCAGGCCCCAGGGAAGACATCCTAGGGCGCTCCAACCCAGTAGACTTTGTCTGAGCAGGAGGCGGGGGCAGGCCGAGCAGGGCCGAGACCTGAGCATCAATGCTGATCACGCCCCCCCGTGCCGTCGCCGACCTCCAATTCCCACCGAGAAATTCCGATCTCCACCTTAGGCTTCGGGACGGAAGAGGATTTGGAGGGTGCCATATTTTCTTGGAAGTCCTTTTGGCTTTGGATGGAACGGAAACTTCGGTAAGGCTCTTTTGGAGCTTCCGGGGTCTTCCTGGACCACGGCGAATGACGAGTTGCGCGATCAGGATGCCGAGGGTACGACGCCGAGGTCTTCCCTTCTTGCGACCATGAGACTACCCCTCCGTCGAGCCATCCCCGACTTTCCGCTGGAATCTCGCTGGAGTTCCCCCCTTTGGCTGGTCCTCCGGTTCCGGTTGGACTACCGGTTCTAGGTGAGCCTCCGTTTCGGCGTCATTTTCGGGCCCTGGCTGAACCCCTAGTTCCGGCAGCAATTACGGTTCCGGTCGGACTACCGGTTTCGGCTGAATTTCCGGTTCCGGCTGAACTTCCAGTTCCGGCAGCACGTCCGGTTCCGGTTGGACCTCCAGTATCTTTCTTTCGGGGGCTTTCCCATTTCCTTGGTGACTGGTTCTTTCCTCTATCTCTGTTACCGTTACTGGCCGGTAGCAGCGATTTTGCGGTACTATCGGGAATGAAGGAAACCGGTCCGTCTGGTCGATTGGCTCCCTTTGATGGTGGAGCAGGAAGGCTTGGTTGACGGCGCGGGGTCTCCTGAAGTATAGGCGACAGAAGTGGCCCCGACGCCTTCGAAGCTCCTGTACCGTCTCCAGGCGATATCTCGGAATCTTCTTCCTCATCTTCACTCTGCGAAAAAGGACCTTCGTTAACTCGTTTCCGATCGATCGACCAGTAGTGTTTTAAATCTTTCATATGAGATTTCTCGATTATCCCGGACTCATCTTGGATTTCATAAGTTACTGGTGATACGACATTATAAACTTGAACGTACCGGTATATTTGGAGGATACGTTTTTCGCGACATAATCCATAGCTGAAGATCAAGTATTACTCCTGCGCCACACAATATCACTTACTTGTGGCGGATGTCTCGTCTTCTGTGATTATAATACTTCGCCTGACGATTGGACGCTATATCCAAGTGATGTGCGGCTGAGTCTCTAAGGGCTGGCAATCGCTTGATTCTACATTCTCAATCCTCTACGGCACAATCCTCTAGTACACACAATACATTTCTGACTGTCAAATAAAGTTTGTTGACAGCCAGAAATGAATGGGGTGTACTCTTTTCGTGTTTTCAGGTATTCTTTGTCCCTGTTTAACTTGTTAAGGATGTAGTAATACTTATCGTGAAGAGTTTTGATAAGTTGTATAATTCTCGTGCGAGAGACCTCTGGCAAAGATGCCTTAGTGTAAATGGACTCTATATCTTCAGCAACGACATTAGCTACTGCAGGAAGAATCGGTTTGTTCAGACTTTTAGGCGGTCCAAATAAAGGACAATGAAATTTTTGACCGAGCGTCCTCGGCGTCACTGTCAATCAAACTCCTTCTCTAATCAACACTAAAATGCAAAGTAACACACTAAAATTCCACACGTCTTGACTTGTCTGGTTGGCATGTTGGGCGCAGCAAGAAGGCGAATTCCTAGAACCGACTGCCGCCCACCCAGCTTGCTCATTGGTCAACCCTCGCTGAGGCTCAGCTTCCCCTCCCCTCCCATCATATTGCGGCTGATGTATATTTACGTAATACTGTTCTAAATGTGATATATTTTAACGCTTTTAACGACTTAGCCGATGGCACCAGCACACTTCACACGAGGGAAATAACGACCTCAAAATGGCTCCTTTTTACGATATTTGCCCCTCCCCCCACCCTTACAGGAGAGGGGGATGAGAAGGGGAAGTTTTTCTTAGTCAAAGGGTATTTAGAAGAGGTCACATACCGATTCTGAAGGAAATTCGATTACTGTAACTTATTCAGAAAAAATCCCAAAACGTGTTCAATTTTTCACGATTTTTCGAAACTTTGAACGCGATGTGCGACCGGAATATATGGTTTTCTGTGCTATTAAAATTCGATTCGGAAACTTATGTGTAATTCCGCTCACCCTAATGTAATAATAATGCAGCACGAGACTGGATCAAAGAGTCCGTGTAGTGACCGACCATCGACACTAACAGTAATAAACAGGCGCCGCTCATCAAGTACCATATTGAATTGATCTAAAAAAAATGTGAGGAGCCTTAACAAAGAAAGGGGGCAGTAATCGGACCCTAGAGTCACTCACCCCTATTCGTTTCCTGACCTGGGTCCCGAACATCCGCTACAGTTCGTAGAAAATTGGCCGGGTTGGCCACAACTGTGACAGAAAACCTTTTTAGGTTTGGAGCAGGAACGATAAAGGTGTCCTTGCTCATTGCAATTCCAACAGCTGTCGTGCTCTCTCTTGAAGTGCCACCAGCGGTAATGCACACTGAGGGGGCTGGCGCTTGAGGATTCGCACTTCTCACATTTGGGGACACCGCAGAAGTTGACAGATTCGACGCTCTAACAGCGTGGGTACCCACTGGAGGATAACCAAAATTAGCTGGCGTCATTCGTGCCTGAGGAAAGCCGGGGTAAACCCCACAATTAAAATAAGGCGGATAAGCGCTAAAAGTAGGTGTACCAAACAAATGTGGTACTGTGGAAGTATGTACATCTGGAGGGCTTAGTACGGCACACGCGTTTTTTGAGGTGCTGTTTGAATTAGGGTCATTCGGTGGGTGAATTGTTTGGACCTCGTTTTTATTTTCGTTGAGTTTTTCTTGGCCTCTACCGCCTCGCCTTTTATTTGTGCTTTTATTATTACCGCTCGCTCCGTTGTTCGGTCTGTCCGAGCTTTTAGGCTCATTTTCGGTAGTACCTACCCCTTTCAATTTTCTGGCCGTGTTACGGTAGGCAAATTCGGGCAAAACGCTAACTTGAGTAGGTGGAGGGGGTAGATATGCTTTGCATATCATCTTAGATGCCTCGAACCTTCCCCCAGCGTCTTCTAATTCCTCAAAAGTACGATCCCCCGTTTTAGGAAGGCCCTCTGAATCCTTGCGATGCAAATTATTTATTGCCATCTGTAATTGCTTCCTTTCCGACATCGGAGGATCGTAATGTTGAAAAATCAGGCAAATGTTCAGCAGATAGTCTGCTATAGGTTCATTTGGACCCTGCGTCCTTTTACGTCCTTCATCTCTAACTCGCATCTGGAAATTTATTTCCCCGTACCTACGTCTGAATGCTATGGTGAATTGCTGCGACATGGCCGTGGGTGAGTGTGGTTAGCTTGGCCAAGTGAGGTAGTGCGGGCGGCATAGTACGTGGTGTGGGTGATAGAAGTTGTTGGCAGTGTTTTTCCCTGCCGGATTTTCTCCATGATCGATGGATTCGGCGATTCCAGGGATCGCTGTAGGACGTCAGATTCCTCCTTACCTTATAACTCCAGGTATCCAATGTAACCTACTAGGTAATAACCCTTCACATAAGTTTTAGTTGATCGTTTCTAACCTAATGGCTATTTGTTTACTATCTGTTTTCCAAAATTACTATAGAAAATATATTAGCTCTCATTCATCGCACCTTAAGTTATCATAAGATCTTACCTCTAAATTCTTATCTCTGATCAGAGCTCGTGCCGGCCATGGGAATAATTGCCGTCAAATATTTAGTTTTGTAGGGTAGGGTGGGGCGAGATGGGCATAGTTGTCTTTTTCACGTTAGTATTCAAAATCTGCTAATTCATTGCTTGGAAGTAAGTCGTTACATATATTCTACAAACATTTTTAATTATAATTTTGCTAAGGTAAAAGTAAATGAAAAAGTATATGCGGAATTAGAAACGAATATAAAAAAGTAGTGCGCTTGGCTCATATTGCACCATGCCTGGGGCGGGATGGGCCAAGGACTGGGGCGGGATGGGCCACTTAATCAAAGGACTCATTATATATCATTTACAAGTAAGAATATTATTAATGAAGTCAATTCATAGAAGAATGTGTTATTTTGGTCATACGGTAAAAACTCGCATTTATGAACATAAACGGGATTGTGGATTAGGTAATCAAAACACTGGTTTGTCACAACATGCATGGCAATTCAATCATTATTTTGATTTTGAGATTAAAAATATCAAAATTTGTAGCTCGTGAAAATAACAAAAACAAACGACGAATTCTAGAGTCTATTTTTATAAATAAATTCATTAAAAATTCAATTAATTCAAAAACCGAAACGTTAAATATAAATGAAATTTATCAAACCATTTTATAACCAATTTATATACAAAATTAAAAAAATAAAATAAAAATAAAAATGTGATATCAATTTCAAATCCAGTTTACTTTGGCGCACTTTTCATTTGGCTCTCTATCTTAATATCCGCCTTTCTTATTTACTCATGAAAATACGACTTCATTAATAATATACCTTGTTAGTCCATGTTTGTCCGTTCAAATCAAAATACCTGTTTTGTTCTATTCAACAAAAATGTAGTAGAATTACTATATTGGAGCATCAAAAATTTGAGGTTTCAATTTTTAAATGTTTTAAAGGACACAATTTAAATATTTCTAATTATAAATGTTTATGTTAAAACAATACAAACAAAACAAAAAAACAACTAATTTTGGTTCACTTCAAAAACATGTTGTCTCTCTTGGAAAATAGACGAAAATGGGAATGTCTTCAATAATTTAATAAATATCAATACAGGTAACTTTAAAATATTTTGTTGTTTTGATTTTTTTTTTGTTTTTTTTTTGTTTGTTTTGTTCATCATAAATGTTTTTAGTTTATTGCATCTACGTATATTATGTTAACTTAGGTTATATATTACCTTGAAGAAGGCCTGCAATAAGGTCGAAACGTACGTTTGGACCTTATGACCAAAATAACACAATCTTCTATGAATTGAGTTCATTATTGATAACAAAGGTCAAAGGAAATTTCACAGTGTGGATAATATTCCAATCACTGAACACAGATAAAGTAAGAATATTGGTAAGTTAGAGAATTATAAAACGAAAACATATCTTACACATATTTTTCGAAGATTTTACGGGGCATTTAATGTATTTAACGTTAAAATAATGCAATCCTTAATACTAACCTCTACAGTCTACTTTAACTACATCTACAAACATTAAATAGAAAAACGATTTATATTTACATATCTTTCAATAATTGTATGGCAGAAATAAATATAACAATTTTTGACTTACCCGTGTGTACATTGTCGCAGTAAAATTTAATTTATACCATAAGAAAAATCCCAAATACTAGACTGGTCTACTACATTACACTGAATTGCATATATACTGAGGTTTTAAGCCGGGTTTTAGATATTTTTGCCGTATTTTCCAACCACAACAATGTTTATTTCATTTTGATATCATTTTACGAGTGTTCAAACAAAGTTACTGAGAAATATACGAGAAAAACAGTGCTCTCTTCTGGTTGCCAGCAACTCATATTATTTTCTAATATAGACCCATAACAGTGCAGCTGTCATACTTTTTCTGAGTTTTCTTTTCCGACAAGATTAGTTTTTTATACGTTTGCACCATAATTAACATACTGCACAATCTGATACAATAGAACATTGCATTCTAACCTACTGACTGCTACATTAAGAGGTGAGGTTAATGCACAGGAAGAGGTGGCCCATTCCGCCCCACATGACACTTTCAAGTAAAATCAAAATTTCACCTATTTCCGTTTTACAATTATATATAAATCTGTTGACAACTTAAGGTTTAATAAATAAGCTATTTAAATAACCACTGGAAAAACATCTTACATGTTTTTTGTGTGATTCTTGGACTTTCTGAACAAATGCAAAATAACAGAATACAGGTCTTACAATTTTTACATGTAACAGTTTCCCATAGACGTATAAGGCACAAATTGATGGCATAGCTAGATACCCATGAGACATGAAATCACTCCAAGACTTGACCTATAAATCGCATCTTTGAAGAAGCTATGGAGGGGGAAATGAAAAAAAGTTGTGTTACTAAAAAACGGCTCGAGCATCTATTTTTACAAAATTGGTTGAAGTGGTATTTTTTCGTAAATAATTTTTTGAAAATTAAAAAAAAAATTTTGGACATTTGTATTAATTTTTCTGGAGAATTCTCCCATTAGATTTGGTGAAATATTAAGGAATAATGAAAACAAAATTAATAAAAATATAAAAAACTTACATTGCATAATTATTTGCATCGTGAAAAATAAACTTAGCTAACAATCCAGAAGGGCAAGAAATGATACTTTATAATTTATTTAAATGAATCTAAATATATATTTATGTATTAGAATATGTACAATAGTATTTTAAATGAACGCTTATCTACTATAGAATGGTCTCCCCCGCCATACAGTATAATTACATTTCATAGTCCGAATCAAGAGCCGACATGCTTCTAATCCATCTCTTTTTCACAAACTATGCGCGTCTTTTCTATATCTTTCAAACGCGGGTTCTATCATTGTGCTATTCAAAAAGTCGTTTTTCTGGTAAGAAGCGAAACCGATTTTATTGAAAAAATATATGCTGCCAAATGTAGTGGCACACTTCAGGAGGAGAGTAAGAAAAATGCTCTGAGCAAAAAATTCTGCTTTTTTTTGAGTTTCGAACAAATACTTAAAAAAAATACCACTACAAAAAAATTTGTAAAAATATATGCTCGAATAGTAGACAGCCCTAGGATTTTTTTATAAACAGAATTTGAAATGCATCTCTGAAACGTAACCTGAAATTTTTGTTTGCAAATTGTAAATTTTTACCCCCATATTTTTTTCTCCGCCTTTTTCTATTTTTTCTGGAAAAATTGCCCCCATAAAATACGCAACCTATATTTTTTTTCATTAAAATTGGCCTAGCCATTTTTGAGTGAAACAAATTTTTTAATTTTTCTTTCCCCCTCCATCGGGAAACTGTTGCATGTTCACCCCCAGAAACCCTTTTCTGATTTTCGAAGAGGGTTACCCGGTATTTCGGACAGGATAAAAGGTGGCAACCCTGGTGAATTAGTTAGGGGGAGACTCAAGCTTTATTTTGGAGTTTGTTTCATCCTCATTCTCGGTGGGCTGGAAACCGTCCCGCAAATCGTACTGGACGTATCCTTTTTCTGGGCATCTGGATGGGATGAGGTTAGGCAACAATACCGATCCTGCTTCAGCTCCCTCTATTCTATTATTCTGAGTTGGTTTCATCTTTATTCTCGTTAGGCTGGCATTTTAGCGGTCAACGCTTGGACTACCCGTACCAATACAAAAAAACTTGCTCTACCGGCCGGATTGAGAATAATAATGTTTAATAGTTTCTTGCATGTAGCCCAGAAGATAAGTAGCTGCTCTACATTACCGATAATTTATTGATAAAACTTATGATATGTGTGCCAGCTGAGCACTTCTAAACTATGATCTTGATATTGCTATTAGAGTTAAAAATTTTATATTTCTGCCAGCGAATCTTCCATTCTTTTGTGGTCAAAACTGTTTTCTGCATAATTTTTCTTTTACAACGTCTATATATCTATATAACGAAATCGATTTATTTAATACAAAGTAGAATTACAATTGTTAAATGATAGCGATGTTATAAGCAAGGTCATCTTTGCCCCACCGGTCGGCGCTGTCCCTCCTTACCCTTTTACATTTGTTAGTGGAAATTCATGTCTTTTGGTTGAAAATGATCTTTTTTGTTGCAAATGAACTTTTTTGTTGTTAAAAATTCATATTTTTTGGTTTACAATCAAACTGTTCTGTAGAAAATTCGTTTCTTTTGGAAAATATTTAATATTTTTTTGTTAAAAACATAAAGTTTCAAAAATTGATCTTTTTCCGTTGAAAATTGATAATTTCAACAAACATTTTTGAATTTTCTCAAGAATCTTAGGAAAATTATATTTGAATAATCTCAAAAATAAATAAATCAACCTAAAAAATATCTATTTTCTAGGTGTGAACGAAAAGTTCGTGGACTAAATTTTTTCCGCCGACGTGGTATGACTGTAAGTTTTGACTGTGATGCAACATATAGGGGGAAGCCTCACGTATCCTTAGGCCTATTTTTGTGAACGTACTTTTGGTCCTGTCCGGGGAATGGAGCGAGATGTTTCAACCGATCAAAGAATCAATATCAAATTTCTCGTAAGACTCGGGAAAACTAGTCAGGAAATTTTGGAAATTTTACAAACACCGAAAAAGCGCGCGAGAATCGTTCAAAAATCAAGACCATGCTCATCGTTTTTTCGATATTCGTGGAGTTTTCATCATGAATATGTTCCAGCAGGTCAAACTGTTAACAAAAAATTCTATTTTGAAATCGTGAAACATCTGCGTGAACGTTAACGCCTTGTGAGTGGAATATTCGCGATATTCACGAAGTTGCACGAAGCATGAAGTTAACCTCTCCCTCTCCCTCTTGTAAGTGGAATATGTGGACAAGTCTCACAAGTGTGCCTCCAATATTCCTTGAAAAGTGAGTGCACAAATCTCACTCACAAGTCTGGGAAGCCAGCCAACTATTCCCTAAAAAGTGAGAGAGGGTAGATAACTAAATTAAAATGAAGGCGTCTATTTATAGAAACCAAATTTTTATAAATTTAAGTAAACGGAATATCTATGTCATAAAATGTCTTAAATGAAAATACTATTCATTTTAGTTATATTTTGTCAATGAGCGAAGCAATCTGCTAGCATGGGCAGGCATCCTATATTCTTTTTGTCCGTGTTGGTCAAACATTTTTTTTCAAATTTTATATTTATAGTTTTTTCTGAGATTAGTCATAGTTAGTTACTATGTGTTTCATTTTGTAACTCCAATGCAAATGGAGGAGATCGTTACCCTCTAGCAAAAAATAGATTTTGTGGACCACCCTAATTATATATAACACACTCACTCAGAGATCGTAAATTTATAGAAAATAATGCTCTTTCCAGACAGACAATTATATACTCATTAAAATAACTTACTTATATTATAATGAAAATTGTTCCCGTTCAACTCTCCCTCCATGAAAAATCAAAAATCCTTGGATTATAAGTTTTTATAATTATTCATTCTTAGAACATTATGTATAATGGTATAATGTGATTAACTGAGCCAATGTCAATGACAAATGATCACTAAGTTATTATTTCAATACACGTCTTGTGTTAACGGCTTGGTTGTATTCTTACCTGATAAAAAAGAACGTGTCTACGGAGTAGGTCGCATTGCTGATCGTCTGGAACATGAAGTTTCTCTCGGTGACCGTACGCAGGGTCTTGTTCTCTGCAATGTTCAACGAGAAAGATAAAGGCGTCATCAATGAATTATTAGAGAAAGTTCGTCAGGCCAGTTCTTGGGGTGACGATGGCGATAAATTCCTACTATTAATTATATATGTATGTATTTATACATATACCCAAACGCTACTGACAAAATAAGCTCATAGTACTTTCCACTATTCGCGTCAGAATAATTGTCAACTCACCTTTTTTTTCTTTTCTTTCTTTACTTCACTGACTGAATGATTTTAAAGTTTCAAATTTTGTAAGAAAAATTATTCAAATAATCTCAAAAATTTCGATTCAATCCTAAAATGTAGAAAAAGAAAGAAAAAATGTATGTTCAACCACAGCTTAATAATTCATAACTTGTGAATTGGAGTTTTCAAACTAAAAGCCATTAAATTTCAAAGGTCGATTGTGAAGAATACTTTCGATGACTCATAACGAGTTTTTAGAAACAGTGTAGCTAAGTTAAAAAGATATATTTCGCGGTTATATTTACTATATTGTTATTCACATAGACTCACACTTAAGTTATATTTATTTGTACAGATACACACGAACCCATGAAAAATTGAAACAAATTTTGCCGCGGGATTCGAACTACCTAACACCTATATCTATGACGCATCGAACGCAACTTATCCCTAAAAACTAGACCCCACGGCTAACTTAACACATTGACTCCATTGACTCCATTCAGACTCATACATACACCACTTTACCTGAGCGTCACTACATGTTAACACAAGCATCCACTGTGGCTGTGCATTGTGAATATATAGATATGTAGAAGACAGTCAACGAATTCTTTGACAGCTTCTAAATCAGTTATTCGTTTCTGTGCTAGAGTTATTGTATTTCAAATCTTTTGGAATCTGAAGGACTTTTTATGAAAAATCTGCTGAATACAAATTCAAAAACTGATGTTCCTAGATTGTGTTCCAATAATTCGATGACTTTTTTCACTTTTTCGATGAAGTCTGCTGTTCTTTAATCAAAATTATACAAAATTCTAAAAAAAATTGGCCTATCCTAGAATGGTTGACTAGTCAAGTAAAGTTTCGATAACTTATTATTTCCGTGTAATCCGCATTTTTAAAAAAATTCACCAAAGCACCTGTTCAATTCTGTTTTAGCAATTTTTACCTCTTTTAATAGCAATGGAAAAAATGTTGTCTACTACAATTTCGAAGATTTAATTTGTTATTGACCAAAATAAGTTTCAAATGATCCGTTATAACCAATGACGCTTGCGTACGCCAGCCAATGTTCTAAACGATTATTTTTATCAACAAAAAATTTTATTTTTCCAACTTAAACTTAATAAAATCTCACTTTCTTACCTTAGAGCTCTAAAGGGAAAAAAACATAAGCTTACTTTTGAGATGAAAAAAATAAAAAACAAAATATGTATTTTTTACAAAAAAGTCAAATTTGTTTTTTACTTTCATTTTCGAAGGTCAAATATTTATTGTTTTAAATGCTTAAGACCAATGAAACTATATCCACGAAAATTAAACAAAACATTTACACCGTTCTCCTCGGTGAATAATGATCTAAATGAAACAAATTTCCTATGAATCACTGTCCAATAGCACAATACTTTCACATGTTTGACTTAGATCGGACAAAGTTGATTTTTTGAGTGGGTACCCTTGAGAAATAATGCCTCATGTATATAATAGTAAGAAATTAAATCACATGAAGTGGCAAATAAATTTAACTCTCATTAAGAGGGTTTCATAAGAATCCGAATATTGATTAAATTATCCTCTCACCTGCAATAGAAAAAACTTGAAGATATGTATGGACCATGACGACCCAACCCAATGAGAATACTCTGAGACCATGAAGACAAGTCAGACTGTTCCTAGCAGCAGGGTCAGTGTTAACGATTTTTCCACCATTGACTACTGGACTGAAGGCCAACAAACATCTGAGCCAGACATCTGTGAATTTAATAATAAATATTTAAAAAGATACCTAATCATTATTTAGCATATACCTAGTAACATATTATTATGCATGATTTGAATCTTGAATATGTTTCTCTCTGTAGTTCGGTGGTCTATCGCTGCTTTAATTGAAGCTTTTTTCCGTGTCTGTCCTAATTTCTTTGTGGACACAATTATTTCTGAACCAGTATCATCGTCTACAAACCAAAGTAGATTGACCAATTAACAATTTTGTTAAGTGTGATTTACTATTATTATTATTAGGAACCAGAAATATTGATGCTCAAAATGAAAATATTTCTTTTATCTTTTATCCCCTGATATTCTTCAATTTAGTGTAAAAATAACATTCAATTAGAGAAAAAAAATATTAAGGCGTGATCCTGGATGTCAGATATTAATTAAAAGATCACCTTCTATTATAAATCCCGGTAGGAAAGCTTGCATTGAAAAGTATTCGAAAATTTTCTTTTCAATGGTGACTTGACAATTCTTGAATCCTTTTCGATACGGGTTTTGTCCTCACCTTCTCAATACCCACAGCAGTAGAAGTTATCTTTTAAACTGAATCTCTTTCAGTACCAAGTGGCGACAATATTTTTCTGATTACTTTTGGATACCTCAAATCAACCATGAAATACAACATTTTCTATCTCTTTTAAATTTGCACATTTCGACGTTCATATTCACTGTTTTTCGAATAATAATAAGGTTAAAAGCACTCAGAAAACCAGTATTACCCTGGCGAAAGTATCGGATAGAAATTCCTTCCGAACCAATCTGAAATCCTCCGAATCATTCCGAAATCTGTATCCGAACCAATCCAAATTTTTTTTACATTTCGTTTGATCCAAATTGGTAAAAAATTAATCCGAATCAATCTGGTTCAATGCGAACTTTCAATCCGAATGAAACCGAACCTAATTTCCAATCCGAATGAATCCGAACTAGAATTGACCTAAAACGATTTTTAATCCGATTAAATCCGATTCAATCCGAACTCGGATTCATTCGGATTGAAAATTCAGTGTATATCAATCCGACTTCTGATTCATTCGGATTGAAACTTTGGTTCGGATTGGTTATTTTTGGAGTTCGGATTGAACTGGATTGAATCGGATTAATTTTTAAACGACTTAGGTCAAACGAAATGTAGAACTTTTTTCGGATTGTTTCGAATTGACTCAGATTGGTTCGGATACAGATTCCGGAATGATGCGGATTGGTTCGGAAGGAATTCCTATCCGATACTTTCGCCAGGGTAGCCATTTAACGTTGTCAAAATTGATTGCGACACAGGTAGTAGTGATAAAAACTAATACGTTTAATTTGCTTAGCATAATAATGTATTTTTGTAATCGATCACATTTGGATAAAGTGAGATAATTCGACAGCTGACATCATCAAATAATATTGCGCAATTTTTAGAGCCGAATTCATGTAAACAGCTTCAAGGTTATTTCTTATCTCAATTAAAAATTTCGCGTAAATACCTTTAAGGTTGCATTTGTCTTTGTCCTATCATATTCTACTGCATCATATAGTTATGAGAAAAACAAGAGATCGGACTCTTGCGAGATATCTCCACGAAGGAAGGCACACATTTCAGCCAGATCTTGGAGCTTACGAGGAAATTGCATGTTAATGTTCCTCCCTGTCCTGAAATCGCGATCATCTCTCAGAAGGTGCCTGCTTTCCGCGGTTGGTCTTAATGTTGCTTCCTCATTTTCGTCCGCAGCTTGATCAAGCAGCGGTTGGGGAAGCGCTCCGTGTACATATCCATTTTTTCGGAGGTTGTCGGCTTGATTTTGCAAAGACTGATGCGAAACGTGCTAAAGGTCTGAGTGTTTCTGGCACCACAGAGTGTGCATACGCGTCATTAAGCCTCCGCGAACAGGGATAATTCTGGCGTCGTGGCAGTCGAGCATGTCATTCTTAAATTGATCCATCACTCAACGTGGGCGTTTCGCCGGTTCATCGTCGTGTTTCCATTTAAATTATTTTCAGCACTGCGAAATCTAGGACAATCGGAATTGTTTGCCGACCCATTGTCGGGTGCTCTGCGCGTTCGATCGTATTGACTCGCATCTACAACTTTTTGGTGTTTTGGTGGTGTCATTTTGTTCCCACGAGCAGCTAGGGAAAGGGTTGCTCAGTATCTCAGAGTTACCGTTTAAGACACATCACCCAGGTGCCCTTAATCTTTTGGCACGTTTGTTACGCTACCGGTTAGGGGTAATTCCTTCGGGACTATCCCTAAGCCCAACGAGGTAGAAACTTTTTGGAGGGAGGTATACAAGATTCCGAAAATACTGGACTTGAAAGAAGATACTGATAATATCATCCGCTTTAAGGAGTTTTGTGACAACCGTATATCACCTGAGAAGTAATGTCCATCAATCACTGCCGAAGAGGTGAAAAAGTCACTCAGGGGCACGAAGAACTATTCCGCCACAGGAACAGATGGCATCTACAATTTCTGGTGGAAGAAGTTTACTTCTACACACCAACATCTGGCCCGCATATTAACCTCATATTTAAAGCCGGAAACGCACATTCCGTAGTGGCTGGTGCTAGGACGCACTATACATCTACCGAAAGAAGGCAACTTGTACAACCCAAAGAATTACAGGCCAATAACTTGTTTGAAAAACACTGTATAAGATCTTTACAGCTGTCCTAAACAACAGGATTGTTTGAAGAATTTAACCTGAGTGAAGAGAGATATACGGACAACGTGGCTCGCAAACTGGTGTAGTAGGCTGCCGACAGAACCTGCTAATTGACAGGTGCGTCTGCAAAGCCGCAGCAGCCCATCAACGCGTCCTGTCAGTGGCCTGGATTGGCTACCGGAAAGCTTTCCTTTTAACTTCTCGTAGACTCATCATCTGTCTGTTGGAAAGCTTGAATCCTTGATTAACGTTATGTGGGATGATACGGATACTTCGGATAAATAGTCAATTTTGTTGTATTCAGGTGTTATGGTGAAAATAACATGCCCAGTGTAAATACTGCCAGTGAAACCTCCAACATGGCGGTGACAATGTCTGACCTACAGAGTCACGAATAGGGCGCCATGTTGGAAAGTATTCGATCCACCCTCATAGATAACTATCACGGCAAACTATCATCTCATGTCAATTCGTTTTAATGCATTTTTCCGGGCGAATTGAAAGAATCTGTAAGTGGAATCAATTTGTTTTAATCAATTTTTTGGGTGAATTGAAAGAAATTGTGAATGGAGTCAATTTGTTTTAATTGATTTTCCGGGTGAATTTGAAGAATTCGTAAATAGAATCAATTCGTTTTAATCGATTTTTCGGGCGACATGACATAATTTGTAAATGGAATTTTATGGAAACTCGATATAAAATAGCGGTCGTTAAGTTCTTCGGAGCATTTTATTGGGCGTTGACGTTGTTGTTCTGAGTAATTCAATCCACGACTTTAATGTTAATGGTCGATATATTTCAACGGTCACGTAGGCAACCATGCCCGTAATTCTACTAGAATCCATTACTTCTTGCCCGTAATTTTGGTAGTTGGTTTTTTATTACTCAACTGAGTTGTTTATCCTTGCTCAAGTTTTTCCTAACTCTACCCCTCTCCATGTTGAGCTAGTGGAGAGTGCCATATAATAATGTTGATGGAAGTACATTATTTGAATACAATAGCCATGCCATTATATCAATGGGTATTGATTTTAACATGAAAATAACTTCAAAGCTTTTTTATCGCTCAGGATCTCAGTATTGACGATCTGGCGATCTCCAGGAAAAATGAAAGATCAGTCTACATTTAATAAATTTGAATAAACTCTAATACAGCATTAGCTGGAGCTTAGCCAATAAAATCTAAAATAAAATCTATGAACGTAAATTGGCCAAGATTTTAGCCAACAATTAGAAATTTAAAAAAACCGAGGTAATATATATATATATATATATATATACAGAGTGTTCACGCCAGGGCTTACCAAAAAGTATGCAACCCGCTGTACACGGCCATAAGAATAGCATTGGCGTGTAAGACGGGTTGCATAGTTTATGGTAAGCCCTGGCGTGGACACCCTGTATATATTGTAGGAGTTTTGAAATATACTTTCACTTAACACAAAACTCCGTCCTGCTTATTTCATAGGAAGTACCTCTGATTGAAGATAAAAAAAGTATCAACTTCCCCTTCTTGGAAGACATACCAGTATTTAGAGCAATGCGCAAACGATGATTTTACTATGATGCAAGGAGGCACTAACCGTTGAGTAAGTTCGCTTGTCCTTATCTCGTGCATGTAAATACATGTTCTAACGCATGTAATGGCGTAAGTAGGGGTGACGGGAAGATGCTGACAGGAATTCTGATTTTAATCATATTTCTTTGTTTTTAATCATATTGTTCGTCCATTATTCTATATCATACAGGCAGTCATCGTCCCTATTGAAAAAGAGGACCTAACCACGGGATGATTGACGAAGGAGCGCTCCTTTAAAAAGCCGCGAAGCAAGTTGCCGAGACCGTTGGCCTGAATTTTAACATCAGAAGTGAGGAAAGTGCATTATTCAATCTAGATGCTTCACGTGTAAAAGCCGAAGTAAAGAATGCAGAGGTTGGAAATTTTCACCAAGAGCTACTCGACAAGCATATGCACGGAAACTTTCACAGAAATGTAGAAAAACAGTCCTTGTCGAAGGACCTCTTGCTTTCCTCAAATCATCAGGGCTCAATTCAGGTACAGAGGGCTTTATTTTCGCATGCCAGGAAAGTCTCATCTCCACCTTAGCATACCGTCACCGCAATTTTATGTCGAGAAGTTCCCAGTGATAGGTGCAGAGCGTGTCATACACACGCTGAGTACCTAGAACACATACTATCGAGCTGTCCGACCCACGCAGGAACAACGTATATCTATTGACATAATGCGGCCCTAAGAGTACTTTATTATCACCCTTGTCGCTCTTACGGTGTTGGTCGCGACCCTGCCTTGCCGAACGATTCAAGGGAGATAGAGTCAATTATCCGAAACGAGAAGTGGCAAATTTTCTGGAACTACGATTTTCGGGCCTGAAAAAAAGGCGTAGCAGGATGTCCGGAGAACCTGCTCATCGATAGATGCGTCTGCAAGAAGAAAGCATCCGACCAGCGCTACCTATCGATGGCCTGTTTTGATTACCAATAAGTTTTCGATTAAACCTCCCATAGACTTATTATCTGTCGGTTTGAAAGCTTAAAGGCTCATCTGGACCTCGTGATGTGCATAGAGAAATTGATGCCACTTTGGAAAACGAGATTTAACATCTGATCTGGAAAACATCGTGTGACAACTAACAATGTCACCTTCCAGAGAGGTGTCTCTCAAGGCGACATCATGAGCTGACTCCTCTTTTGACTCACATTTTTGCCACTATCCGTCGCATTTCGCCGTTCCGAAGGGTACTTCTGCAGCAAACCTGGAAATCGAAAGCATGAGGTCACTTATGTATTTTACATGGATGATCTTCAGATATATGCTAAAAATAAAGAGCAACTACACCTAGCTCCAGGGATTGTAGAAAAATACGCTCAGGAGATGGAAATGGAGTTTGGTTTATAAGGATGCGCCAATGTTCATTTGAAGCAGGGTAAATTTAATGGCACCCCTGAAGACACTGAGCTCGTCGACAGAAGCGCTATACGGCACCTCGGCGCTGGAGAGACCTATACATACCTGGGCGTGCCACGGAGCCGCATTCAGGACGTGAAATCTATAGAGGATACTCTTCAAAGCAGATACAAACGTCTCAACCGACGGATTTGGTCTTCCGAACGGTCGACGAGGAACAAAGTATCTGCCATCCCGGTAATACTCTATTCATATGAAGTGATTTCAAGAAGGAACAACAAGCTCTGATCCCTCAATATCAGGTCACGCAGGGTAATGCACGTGAACAAAAGCATGCACATTAGGTTTTCTGTTCCATGATTTTAAATCTCACGCTGTCAAGGTGGTCGCGGAATACTGAATCTTGAATGTCTTCACAGCAGGATTATTCCGGGCACGGCACATATAGTCGCAAATGGACGAGACCTTCTTCTTAAAATGGTCAGGAAGACAAGATTAAGAAAGCAAAGGAGAAAAACTTCTGCGAATAGCTCCTCGACGAGAGGATGCACGGCATCTTCCACGGAAATGTGAATGATCAGTAGATGTCGTATGAGCTCACGTTTGCGTTTCTGAAATCACCCGGAATGAAGTCGGGCATGGAGGGTTTCATTTTGGCGTGTCAAGCCGGTGTCATTTCCACGTTATCATACCGTCGTCACATTTTGAGCAAAGACATTTCTGATGATAGCTGCAGAGCGTGTCATGCACACTCCGAGCATCTAAGACACCTACTATCTAGTTGTCCAACTCATGCTGGAACGGCGTACATCAAAAGGCACAATTCGGCACTAGGAGTGCTTTATTATCATCTCTGACACTCTTACGGCATAATCTATAATACCATTTCGCTAAACGCTCTTAGGGAAATAGAGTCAATTGTCGAAAATGAAAAGTGCCGCATACATTGGAACTTTACATTTTCGACAATTGTGTGTCTTGAAAGAATTTGAATTTTTTATTCTTTTTGCGCATTTGAGGCCTGACATAGTTCTCCTAAACTGCGAGATACGAACCATATTCGTTACCGAATTTTCAGCACAAGCTGACAGAAACATAACAGCAAAGGAGAATAAAAAGAAAGAAAGGTAGAAAGACCTTATAAGGGAGTTGAGAGGTTATGCCCGGAATATTCTGTTAATCTAGTCATCCTGATCGAGAGTGCTCTTGAAGGTGCCAAGCTTTCACTGGTTAATAGCTTGAGAAGCATCCCTGCTCTGTGTCCTCAGGGTGCACGAGACTTTTGCCGGATCATCATATTGAGTCTATCACAGACTGTGACCACCTATCTCACGGTCGTGACACGTGGTTACAGCTGAAATTTCACCGAGATTTCGCCGGGAACGGGTGTAATTTTTCAGAATGGCACTCGCTCCCGGCAAAATCACGCGGTTTTCATTATGATAAACCTTTAGATATACACGGAAAAAATAAGTCTTGGAACATTACGTAGATTAGTGCTAGACTTCAGGACCTTCAGGATATTTTTCTTCTTAATTCCATTTTTGAGAATGTTTTTTATCTCTCTCCTGAAAAATTTGTCCCGATGGACTTACATTCTTTTGCCTCGACACCCTTCATTTGTAGATCTCATTTTCAAATTTGAGACATAAAGCAACTTCAAGTAATAAAAAGTCAAATAACAGAAATAAAAAGTCAAGAGTATCAATTTCAAAAGTGGTGAAAGAGAGAAAAAAAATTTAAGCGAATCACATTTTGTGTGAAGTTCTTTTACTTTTTGTATTCACATATTTTATGGGCGATTGTCAAAACGTTGACCATTTTAGACAATAAGATTTTTTAAAACAAAAACATTCGTAAACCGCGTAAATTATTTTTAAAAAATTTAGGATTATCCGAGAGCGAGAGGGATATGAAAATATAATGCTGATAGATCAAGAAATCTATTTGTGATGGATATCACTTTTACAGAAAAAACCTGTGGGACAGATTCTAAAGTGATTTTAAAAATCCTCAACTCTAAAATATTGAACTATTCTCTTGATTTTTATCTTTCTCAACCTAGTATAAGTAAAATCTGTAAATTTCAAATATTAAAAAGATGGTGTAAATATTACTTGACAATTTTCCCTTTGTGCGAATTAGTGTAGTTTGAAATGGGTGCGTAATAAGACCTTTTGCGTACATTTTTTATTTATTATTTCTAAACAAAATCGTCAAAAATTTTGAAACTTCATCAAATTGTGCTTTGATATAATTATAATACTTTTTTGAGATAATATTAGAAACAAGTTATCAATCAATGAAAAAGTGGAGAATGGCTGGGACTCACAGTGTCAATTACAAAACTCATGTTCCAAAAAATATACATATTACCAAATTAATCTTTTGAGGAATGCTTTCCTTAGGATACTTATTATGTTTTTTTAAATCTTCTTCTCGGGTGAACCAGGCTTTTCATCCTAGCCACGGACTGAGTTGGGTGACGGACAACTTTGCACGTAGCAACTTTGCACGTGCCCAACTGTGCACGTCGATGGCAGGACGGACAACTGTGCACGTCCATCTGTGCACGTCCAAGACCACAGGAGCCCATCTGTGCACGTCGAAATTTCGACGTGTACAGTTGTCATTTGGACAACTGTGCACGTGCACAGATGGTACTTGGACAACTGTGCACGTCGAAATTTAGACGTGCACAGTTGTCACTTGGACAACTGTGCACGTGCACAGATGGTACTTGGACAACTGTGCACGTCGAAATTTAGACGTGCACAGTTGTCACTTGGACGACTGTGCACGTGCACAGATGGTACTTGGACAACTGTGCACGCCGAAATTTAGACGTGCACAGATAGACTCTTGTGCACTTTACCGCGCACAGATGTCACTTTCCTAACTGTGCACGTGCACAGATGTCACTTGCCCAACTGTGCACGTGCACATATGTCCCTTGCCCAACTGTGCACGTGTACAGATGTCACTTGCCCAACTGTGCACGTGCACATATGTCACTTTCCCAACTGTGCACGTGCACAGAAGTCACTTGCCCAACTGTGCACGTTTATGTCCTTACGTAAGTGTTGTACTTAAGTAATCCAGAGAGTTCAAGGAATTCAGAGAATTCAAAGAATTCAGAAAATTCGAAGAATTCACAGAATTCAAGTGATTTAGATAAAGCAAGGCATTCAGCAAATTGGAGGCATTCAGCGAATTAAAGGAATTCAACAAACTTAAGTAATTCAGAGAATTCAATGAATCCAGGGAATGCAGAGAATTCAGGGAATTCAGAGGATTTAAGTAATTCAGAGAGTTCGAAGAATTCAGAGAATTTCTTGCATTCAGAGAATTCAAGGTATTCGGAGAATTCGAAGTATTCAGCAAATTGAAGGCATTTAGCGAATCCAAGAAATACAACAAACTCAAGGAATTCAGAGAATTGAAATAATTCGAGAAATTCTGAGAATTCAAGGGATTCAAAGAATTCAAAGGATACAAGAAATTTAGAAAATTCAAGGTATTCAGAGAATTCAAGGAATTCAGAGAAAGCAATGCATTTAGCAAATTAGAGGCATTCAGCGAATTGAAGAAACTCAACGAACTCAAGGAATTCAGAGAATTCAAAGAATTCAACAAATTCAACAAATTCACGGAACTCAGAGAATTAAACAAATTTAACGAATTCAAGGAATTCACAGAATTCCTAAAATTTAACGAATTCAAGGAATTCAAGGAATTCAGAGAATTGAAGGAATTCAGAGAATTAAACGAATTCAGAGAATTCAAGGAATTCAGAGAATTCAGAGAATCCGAAGAATTCACAGAATTCAAGGAATTCAGAGAGTTCAAGGA
>CAKNXH010058909.1:0-38606 GCA_932178445.1 Andricus quercusramuli
TGTTCGGTGTGTAAGCCCGTGTTTCACCAGAAATTTCTGAATAATCTGCGACGAGTGGGCAACTGGGTGCACTATTTGACAAAAGATTCGCAGGTCGGAAACTTTCCGGATAGACCTCGTAAAGGTCACTTTTACGTCCCCTTGTGATATCTTCGCGAATATTTTTTGAATGATTTAAAAATTTGGTGTTTTTTTTTAACTGACTGAATACATGAGAGAGACGCAAATTATGTTGTTCGAAAAAAATGATAAACAAACATTAAATACGTGTAAAATACCTAATCTTTATTCTCCACTCACATGTTGCTAACTTTAAGAAGGATTTTCGAAACCGGAAATTTGAGGAAAAATATACTTCGTAAAGAAAACCTCATAGGAATGGAGGGGAAATAAGGAGAGGGGAAATAGGGGAAGTGAGGGAAGTATAGGAAATAAAGGGAGGGGTAGTAGGGATTAAGGGGAAGTATGTGGGAGTGAAAGAAAGTTAAGGAAGGTGTAGTGAGTGGAAGTCAGGGAAAATGAGAGGAAGAGAAGTAGGAGATGAAAGTTAGGGGAGGTGAGGGGAAATGAGAGCGGTGGCGGCATAGAAAGTGATAGAAAATTGAGGGATGGGGAGTAGGGAAAGTGATAAAAATGAGGGGAGGGGAAGTATGCAAAGTGAGGAGAAATAAAGGAAAGTAACGTAGGGGATGTGATAGAAAATGAGGGGAGGTGAAATAGGTGAAGTGATAGGAAATGAGAGGAGGTGAAATAGGGGAAGTGATATGAAATGAGGGGAGGGGAGTTAGGATAAGTGGTGATGGGTATCAGGGGAAGTGAGAGGAATAAGAGTAGGGAAAGTGCGTAAAAATAAAGACTTCCCTATTTGAAAAATCCAAAGGTTGGAAGAATGAGAGGAAAATAAAAAAATGTGAATGAGCGAAAGTTGAAGAGACAAATTGAAAAGGGAAAGAGAAAACGACTTTTGAAAGAAATTAAGAAATTAAAAAGATATTTAGAAAGTTTTTTTGTATTGAACCAATTTTAAGGATGAGTAAGTCGAGTAAAGTTTCCATCGAAGAGTTTTCGTTCTTTATACGGGCTTTTAGAAATCCGATAGACGATAGACGAGAGGAAGTTTCACTTTTTATAGAAAGAATTATTTAAAGTAGGAATCTTCCCAACTTTGAACGAAAGGAAGGTTCAATCGATTCGGCTCAATTTGCATCCAATAACGTGGCAAGTTCGATTTACGTTATAAGAATAATTCCAAGTAGTAAGAAGGCTTTTAAGATGGGATGATTCTCAAAGTATACTTTATTATCTATTTTCGCTGGGTTAAATATATTCAAAAGAGGCGCCAAAAAATGCATGTTAAAAATTATTTGTTGAAAGATTTTATCAAACAACGACCACTGCAAATCAGACTCTTGTCGAAAAAAAACGTTTTTAAGGTTTCGTAGCACTTCAAGTTAGGTAATACTCAAAACAAAAAGAAAAAGTAAGAGGAATAGAGGAGAAATAAAGGGAGGAAAAATAAGGGAAAAGGAAGCAGGAAAAATTAGTGGTGAGGTAGTAGGGGAAGTGAGGGGAAATTATGAAAGATGAAATGGAGAAAGTGAGAGGAAATTAGAAGAGGGAATGTAGAGGAGGAAAGGGGAAATAAGGGAAGACGACATAGGGCAAGTGCAAGGAAATGAGGAGAGGGGAAGTAAGAAAAATCCGGAAAAATGAAGCGAGGGACAGTAAAGGGAAATAATGAGAAGGAAGTAGGGGAAATGAAGGGAGTGGAATCAGAAGAAGTGAGGAGCATGGAAATGAGGTTTGGGGAAGTGGGAGGAAATGAGGGCAGGGGAGGAATGAGAAGTGGCGCGAGGGAAAAGAAAGGGAAATTGAAAGTGAAGGAGTAGGAGGAGTGAGGGGAGGGTAAGTGAGGGTGAATAAGGGAAGAAGTAGAGGAAATGAGTGGGAATTAAGGGAGGTGAAGTGAGGGGAAATTATAGGGGAAGTAAGGAAAATAAGGGGAAATTAAAGGAAGGGCAGTATGAAAAGTGTGTGGAGGGGAAGCGAGGAAAAATAAAGGGAGGTGAAGTAAAAATTAGGGGTGAGGTAGTAGGTGAAGTGAGGGGAAATGATGAAAGATGAAGTGGAGAAAGTGAGGGGGAATTAGAAGAGGGAATGTAGTGGAAGAAAGGGGATATGAGGGAAAAGGACGTAGGTCAAGTGCAAGGAAATGAGGGGAGAGGAAGTAGGGAAAATAAGTGAAAATGAAGCGAGGGGCAGTGAAGGGAAATAATGAGTGGGAAGTAGGGGAAATAAAGGGAGGGGAAATTAAAGGAGGGAAAATCAAGGGATGGAAAATGAAACGAGGGAAAGTAGAAAAAGTGAGGGGTAGAGAAGTGAGGTTTAGAGAAGTGGGAGGAAATGAGGGCAGGGGTGGAATGAGAGAAGTGGGCAAGGGGAAAGGATGGGAAATTGAGAGAAAAGGAGAAGGGAGGAGTGAAGGAAGGGTAAGTGAGGGTAAATAAGGGAAGGAGTAGGGGAGATGAGTGGAAATTAAGGGAGGTGAAGTGAGGGAAAATTATAGAGGAAGTAAGGAAAATAAGGGGAACTAAAAGGAAGGGAAGTATGAGAAGTGTGGGGAGGGGAAGCGAGGAAAAATAAAGGGAGATGAAGTAAGATACGTAAGAAGAGGAGAAGTGGGGGGGGGGGAAGTAGAAGTAGTAATGAAAAATGAGAAGGGGGAAGTAGGAAAAATAAGTAAAAATGAATCGAGGGGCAGTAAAGGGAAATAATGAGTGGGAAGTAGGGACAATAAAGGGAGGGGGAATTAAAGAAGGGGGAATGTAGGGATGGAAAATGAAACGAGGAGAATTAGCAAAAGTGAGTGGTAGAGAAGTGAGGTTCAGAGAAGTGGGAGGAAATAAAGGCATGGGAGGTATAAGAAGCGAGGAAAGGGAAAATGAAGGGAAATTGAGAAAAAAGGAGTAAGAGAAGTGAGGGAAGGGTAAGTAAGGGTGAATAAGGGAAGGAATAGGGGAAATGAGTGGAAATTAAGGGAGGCGAAGTGAGTGAAAATCATAGGGATAGTAAAAAAATTGGGGGAAATAAAAGGAAAGGAAGTATGCGATGTGTATGGAGGGGAAGCAAGGGAAAATGAAGTCAGGTGAAGTAGGGTGCGTAAGAAGTGGAGAAGTATGGGGGAGGAGTGGAAGTAAGGGGAAATGAGAAGGGGCAGTAGGAAAAATAAGGAAAGATGAAGCGAGGGGCAATGAAGGGAAATAATAAGTGGGAAGAAGGAGAAATGAAGGGAGGGAAAATTAAAGGAGGGGGAATAAAGGGAAAGAAATGAAGCGAGGGGAAGTAGAAGAAGTGAGGGGTTGGGAAGGGAGGCTTTGGGGAAGTGGAAGGAAATAAAGGCAGTGAAGGTATGAGAAATGAGAGGAGGAGAAATAAAGGAAAATTGGAAGGAAAGAAGTAGAAGTGAGGGGAGGGTGTGTGAAAGTAAATAAGGGAATGAAGGAACTAAGGGAAAATCTGAGGAAGGGAAGTATGAGAAAAGTGGGAAGGGGAAGCAAGGGAAAATAAAGGAAGGGTACGTAGGATACGTGAAAAGTGAAGAAGTAGGAGAGGGGAAGTAGAATAATTAAGTGTCTCTCGACACGAATCTTCTTCCTTATAAAGCAGCTAGCCTCATTTGGGTTACCTACAGTTTGAGGTGGGTTCTGAACCATCAATGTTCTAGTGAAGGTAGAGAAAAAAATGTTATTGTTACCAACACAGGGAACGCTGAGATCAATCTGTTTGTAGAGGAAATGGGGTTTTGATTTGAAAAAAGTCTTTCTACTCTCAGCAACGATTTTAGTTATTATTTCCGCAGATATGAAAATGATCGACCAAAGTCCAAGAACATTTTGCAATATTATCCGCCTTGGTGGTGCGTTGGCAGTGAAAGATTATCCCCGTCCAAGTAGATCAAGTTTAGTTTCCACTTAACCTAATTTCTCCTTATCTCAGGGGTTTAGGGGATCAGATGGGGGGGGGGGGGGAACAATCGACACCTGCCAGAATCGCGCAGCTGCTGCCTGTCTCATGTATTTGCAACACTCGTAAGATCATAACTCGCTAAAATCGAAGTTCTGAATGAAAAAAGCCGAGAAAGGTGGAAAGGTGGAAAGGAAAATGAAGAGAATAATAAGAGGGAATGGAGAATAATTGAAGGCTGAGGTTGCAGGCTGGTGGTAAACTTCTAAATTATACGTTTCTTTACGAATTTATAATTTTTAATTATAAGTCTTCGTCCAGACTCTTTGTAGAATAAATAATGAGTGGATTTTGTATTCGGTTTATATGCAGCTTAATTGAAAACTTCATTTTAAAGCGAATAAAAATCTGAAAAGAAATATTTAAAAAAAATTTCTTACAGTTTTTCATTGAATTTATAAAGTCTTTTTATTTCAGTAGAATTATTTCAAGAGAATCTGGAAGATTTGAAGGCAAATTTTTTAATTTTGCGGAATTTCTTTCAAAATTTTAGGAAAAACTTGAATTAGTTTGGAAGATATTTGAATGTTAAACATTCTTTCTCAAATAATAAAAAATTGCAAAAACTGTAAAACAAAATGTAGATTTTGAAGATTTTCAAATAAAATTTTCAAGTTTTTTCTTTTTTTTTTCTTTCTTTAATACTTGCTTTCTTGTGACTTTTATCCTTATTTCCTCTCTCTCGTATAATTCATTCATCTCCTTTCTCTTCCTTTCTATTCATTTTCAATTTATTATACTCTACTATTTCTTACCTTCTCTTCCGTTTCTGTAATTCTTTTGTCTTTTTTCCTCTCTTCTTTGTTTACTTATATTTTTCCCTTCTTTTCCAAATCTCTTCCGTTCTTTTTTTCAACTTTCTCTTTCCTCTATTATTTTGTTATTATTTCTTTCTTTCCCTTCCTAATTCCGTGAATATTGCCTTCGTTTTTACCACTTCTTTCTCCTTTGATACTGGCTATCTTTTCTATCCTTTTTTCCTCTTTTTTTCTCATTTTATTCATTTCCCTCGTTCCTCTTTCTTATTATAAGCTTTTCATTCTTATTCAATTCACTCTCCTCTGTTATTTCTGAACTTCTCTTCCTTTTCAGCAATTTTTTTGGGTTTTCCACTTTCTTCTTGGGTTTCTTCAATTTTTTCTTTCTTCTACAAATCTCTTCCGTTCGGTTTTGTTCAATTTTCCCTTTCCTCTATTCTTTTTTACTATTTCTTCCTTTTCCTTCCTAATTCCGTGAATATTGCCTTCGTTTTTAACATTTTTTTCTTCTATAATACTGGCCTATCATTTCTATCCTGCTTTCCTCTTTTTTCTCATTTCATTCATTTCTTTACTTTCTCTTCCTTTTTCTTCCTTTTTCTTCCTTTGTATTCTTTTTCAGTTCATCCTTCTCTACTTTTCCTCACCTTCTCTTTCTTTTCTGTAATTATATGACCTTCTTTACATTCTCCTTTGTTTTCTGCCATTTTTGTTTGTTTTCTGAATCTCTTTCCTTGATTTTTTTCTCAATTTTCCCTTTCCTCAATTCGTCTTCACCATTTTGTTATTTTTCCTTCCTAAGTCCGTGAATATTGCCTTCGTTTTTACAATTTTTTCCTCCTCTAATACTAGCTATCATTTCTTCATCATTCTATGCTATCATCCTTCTTGCCTCATTTTCTCTCACTTAAGTAATTTCTCTCATTTCGCTTCCTTTCTCTTCCTTTATATTCTTCTTCAATTTATTGCACTCTACCATTTCTTACCTTTTCTTTCTTTTCTGTTAATATTCTTTCCTTCTCCTTTTTCTAATGCATCCTTTCATTTTTGCCTTCTTTTTTAAATATTCACTCTCAATTTTTCTTCAATTTTCTTTGTCTTCTATTCGCCTATGCTATTCCTGGACTTTTTTCCTAACTCCGTAAATATCGCCTCCGTATTTATCAATTTTTTTCTTCCTTCCTTAATATTTGCCATCACTTCCTCACTTATTCTCTCTTTTTCTCTCATTTGATTCATTTCCCATTGTTTGGCCTTATTTACATTCTCCTACGTTTTCCTTCATTCTTGCTTCCTTTCTAAATCTCTTTCCTTGCTTTTTGCTCAATTTTCCCTTTCTCCAATTCACCTTTACTATTTTGTTATTCTTCCTTCCTAAGTCCGTGAATATTGCCTCCGATTTTACCATTTTTCTCTCCTTCAATACTGGCTATCATTTCTATCCGTCTTTCCCCTTTTTCCTCATTTCATTCATTTCTCTCCTTTCTCTTCTTTTTTCTTCCTTTGTATTCTTCTTCAATTCATTCTTCTCTACTATTTCTCACCTTCTGTTCATTTGCTATAATTATTTGACCTTATTTACATTATCCTTTGTTTTCTTCCATTTTTGCTTCTTTTCTAAATTTCTTCCCTTGCTTTTTGCTCAATTTTCCCTTTCCTCAATTCGCCTGTACAATTTTGCTATTTTTCCTTCCAAATTCCGTAAATATTGCCTTCACTTTCAACCACTTTTTTCCTTCTTGCTTCAATATTTCCTATCAATTCTTTTCTTTTTGTTCTCTCACTTCATTCATTCCTCTTCCCCATTATCAGCTTTTTATGCTTCTTACATTTATCCTCCTCTACAATTTCTTAACTTCTGTTTCTTTAGAGTTTTTTTTTCTTTTGTTACTTTTTCTTCAATTTGCTTTCATTTTCCTCTCCTTTTCTTAATTTATTGATTTCTTCCCTTGCTTTTTGTTCAATTTTTCCTTCCCTTTATTCCCCTTTACTATCTCTTACTTTTCCTTTCTCATTCTGTAAATGTCTCCTTCATTTTTACCGATTTTTTTTCTCTAATTTCTCTCCTCTCTATTACTTGTTTGTATAAAGGTATGAGTGAAATAATCATGACTAATAATATGAAAGCAATTTCCCCTCCTAATTTATTAGGAATAGATCGGAAAATTATATAATGAAATGAAAAATATTTTTATTCCTTTCCAATTTATTCTCCCTTAATACGTCTCACCTTCTCTTCCTTTCCTGTAATTATTTTATCTTTTTCACTTTCTTCTATGCTTTCTTCCTTTTCTGCTTTCTTTTCTGAATCTCTTCCCTTCCCTTTTGTTCAATGGTTCCTTTCGTCTATTCACATTGCCTATCTCTTTCTTTTCCCTTTTAATTTCATAAATATCACCTTCAGCTTCACCACTTGCTTTCCTTCTTCCTTTTTATTCTTCTTTTCATACTTGATATCATTTCTTCCTATCTTTAAACCTTTTTCTCATTTTATTCATTCCTCTTCCTTTATTTCAGCTTTTTTCAATTTATTCTCCTCTATTATTTCTACCTTGTTTTTCTTTTCTGTAATAATGTATTTTTTACATTCTCCTTTCTTTTCTTCTATGATTGCTGTTTTTTTTTTAATCTCTTCTATTGCTTTTTGCAAAATTTTTCCTTTCCTCAATTTACCTTGACTATTTTTCCCACTTCCTTTCTAATTCCGTAAACATCGCTTTTATTTTTGCAATTTTTCTCCTTCTTCCTTTAATATTTTCTATCATTTCTTTTCTTCTTCCCTCTTTTTTTCTTATTTCATTAATTTCTCTTCCCTATTATCAACTCTCTGTTCTTTTTGAATTTATTCTCCTCTACTATTTCTTACCTTCTCTTCCTTTCGTGCAATTATTTTGTCTTTTTCACTTCTCCTTTGCGTTCTTCCTATGCTGCCTTCTTTCCCTATCACTTCTCTTCCGTTTTGTTCAATTTCCCTTCCATCTATTCACATTGCCTATTCCTTCCTTTCTTCTTCTAATTTCGTAGACATCGGCTTCAGTTGTATCAAATTTATTCCTTCTTTCTTATTATTCTACTTTTAATACTTGATATCATTTCTTCCCTTCTTTCCTCTTCTTTCGCATTTTATTCATTTCTCTTCTTCATTTTTAGCGTTTCAGTTCCTTTTCAATTTATTCTCTTCTACTGTTTCTTACCTTCTCTTCCTTCTCTGTTATTATTTTGTCTTTTTCACTTTCACCTTTGCTTTCTTCCCTTCATGTCTTTCCTTCATTTTTACCAATTTTTTTTTTTCTTTCCTCTTATTCTTCCTTTAACACTTGCTATCATTTCTTCCCTTCTCTCCTCTTTTCCTCTCATTTCATTTATTTCTTTTCCTCATTATCAGCTTCCTACTTTATTCAAAGAAAATATATTCTTCATTACTTTTTCTTACCTTTTTTTCCTTTTCTGTAATTATTTTGTATTTTTTACTTTCATCTCAGTTTTTTGTTCATTTTCACCTTCTTTTCAGAATCTCTTTCCCCTCTTTTTGTTCATTTTGACCAATTATTTTTTTCTTGTGCATTCAATACTTCCTAGCATTTCTACCATTTTCTCGTCTTTCTCGTATAATTGATTTCTTTCCTTTCTCTTCCTTTCTCTTCCTTTCCATTCTTTTTCAATTTATTCTCCTCTAATACTTCTTGCCTTCTTTACCTTCCCTGTGATTTTTTACATAATTTTTTTTATTATTATTTTTTTTAAGAATTTAATTTTATATAATCCAATTTTTTCTTGAAATATTATTGAAATTCTTGAATCTTTATAGTGTAGTGAAGACTACTAAAGGTAAAATTTCCACTTTGCCTTTGATGGGTTCTAAATATCGATAACACTTAAATGGATTTTCCTAGTTGATGGTATGTGCAAGATAAGTGAGGGCTAGTGAGTTTGAACAAAAATTGCTAAAACGAAATTCCATTGTACGGAAATTGGACGATAATTTCGTTTGGTCGCATTTCAGAAACAGACGAAAAATGGCGCGAAGTAGCGGTGCATGGAAATTGGAGAAAATGAGAGGAAAATAAAAAATAAATTAGAAACTTAAAAGGATGCAGTGATATAAATAATTGAAAAATGAAGAAAGGAAAAGAAAGGAATATGAAAGAGAATCTAGAAAATAAGACGAAGGAATGGAAAGAATAAAGAAGATACATTTTTCCACTATTTATTTTTTCCTTCCTTCCACTCATTCCTTCTTTATATATCCTTTCCTGTTTTATTATTCTTTTCCACCTTCCTTTTTTTCTATTCTCATCGAAAAAAAATGAAGAAAAAAGAAAATAGATCAAGGAGAGGAATCGAAAACTGAAAATGAATTATAGGAAAAGAAGGAGAAAGGAAGGAAGGAAATTTATGGTGTTTTTATATGAATCGAAATTATGAAATAATACATTTTTACGATACCTGTATGAAGGCCATGGGTATGGCTAAAATGAAGGAGGCAAACCAGACGATGATTACTATTCTGCGAGCCTGGCTTATGGTACAGATGTACTGAGCTCTCATTGGATGGACTATGGCATAATATCTGGAATCAGAAGAAAAAATTGTTAACAAACAATTTCCTTGTAATCAAAAAAAGCTGGAAAAAAGGAAGAGGGAGGAGGGAAGTAATGAAATGAGAGAAAAAGAGGAATGGAGGAAAGAAGAGGAGAAATAAAGGAAGAGAAGGAAAAGAAGGAAGATATAGTAAAAGACGAATAGAGAAAAATCAAAATTGAACAAAAAACAGGAGAATATATTCAGAAAAGAAGTCAAAAATAAATAAAATGGACAAAGGTGAATGTAAGGAAGACAACATAATTGCAGAAAAGAATGAAAAGGTAAGAAAAAGCAGAGGTGAATAAATTGAATAAGAATGAAAAGCTGGTATAAAGAAAAAGGGAAAGGAGAGAAAGAAAGAAAAGATAAAGTAAAAAGGGCCAAATAATCACAGAAAAATAAGAGAAGGAAAGGAAGAGTAGAGGAGAATAAATTGGAAAAGAATAGAAAGGAAAAGATAAGAGAAAAATGAATTAAATTAGAGAAAAAGAGAGAGGGTGGATAGAAATGATAGCAAGTATTAGAGGAAGAAGAAAAATGGTAAAAATGAAGGCAATATTCACGCAATTGAGCAGGGTAAAAAAATTAATAGTATAGGCGAATAGAGGAAAGAGAAAAATGAACGAAAAGCAAGGAAGAATGTAAAACAGACAAAATATTCAGAGGAAAAAAAGAAAAGGTACACAGCAGTAGTGGAGAATAAATTAAAAAATAAAAAGCTGATAATAAGGAAGAGATATGAATGGAATTAAGGGAGGAAAGTAAAGAGGGAAAGAAATAATACCAAGTATTAAAGGAATAATAAGAAGAAAGAATAAGAAGGAAAAAATTGGTAAAAATAAAGGCGATATTGATGAAATTAGGAAAGAAAAGAAAAATAGGTAATGCGAATGGAGAATAGGAAAAATTAACCACACAGGAAAGGAAGAGATTTGGAAAAGATAGCAAAATGGGAAGAATAAAAAACAACAAATAATTACAGAAAGTTAAGAAAATGTGAGAAATAGTAGAAGAGAATGACTTGAAGAAGAATAAAGAGAAAAAGATAGAAGCAGAATGAGCTAAACGAGCGAGAAAGAGGAAAGAAGGATAGAAATCATAGAAATGTATTAAAGGAAAAAGAAAAAATTGGTAAAAATGAAGGCGGTATTTATGAAATTGAAAATAAAAATAATGAAATACTTAAGGTAACTAGTGGAAAGGGCAAATTCAAGAAGAGCAAGGAAAGAGACTTAGAAAAGAAGATACAAAAGTATTAGGGCAGAGGAAAGAGTGAAAAGACGAAATAATCACAAAAAAGGAAGGGAAGGTAAGAAATAGTCGAGGAGAATAAATTGAAACATGGTAAAACGCTTATAATAAGGAAGTGAGGAGAAAAATGAGTGGAATGAGAGAAAAAGAGAAGAGAAGGGACGAAGTGATAGAAAGTATTAGAGAAGAAAAAAATGGTAAAAATGAAGACACTATTTGCAGGATAAGAAAAATAAAGGTATAACAATAGTCTAAGTAGGCCCGTGCGCGCCTACGAAAGAGGGTTCTGTAGCCTACTAAGGCGTGAATTAAGCCGTTCGAACCTCCCCCTCCCATAATTTCTACTTCTAATTTCACCTCCCCGACTTTCCATTCTCTCACTTCACTCTTCGCAATCCCTTCCTTTCCCACATTTTCCACCTCTCTTTCCCCTTCACCTCATTTCCTAAGCTAACACTTCCCCAACAATCGATTTACTTCCCTTTCTCACCCGCTCTACCCTATACTAGCCATCCATTCAATTTCCTTTCTAGTCTCCCTCACAGTGAATCATTTCCCCTCGTTCTCCAGGTTACCCCTACTTTCCTTACTTTCCCTTCCTAATTTCACTTCATTTCCCCACAATTTCTCTACATTGACATCTTTCAATTTCTCCTGCTTTACCTGCGCTCATTTTCCCTCACTTCGCATCTCCTCCTTACTTCCCCCCTCCTCTTACTTCCTATACTTCCCCCACTATTATCTCTCACCCCGGTACTTCCTCACCCCTCATTTTATTGCATATACTCTGCTTCCCTATAACATATTTCCCCTCACTTCCGCTATTTCCCTCTACTCATTTTCTCTAACTTCCCCTGCTACTTCTGCCCTCGTCTCCTCTCACTTCCCCTACTACATCTACTCTAATTTTCCATCGCTTCCCCCACATCTTCCCTCATTTCCACTACTTCTCCCTACCGTCACTTTTCGTCGCTTCCATTGCTTCCCCTCCCCTCACATCACCTCCCATACGATACTTCCCCTTTGCTGAATTACCCTCATTTCCCCACCTCTCAATTTCTCTCGCTCATTTTACTTCACCATCGCTCAGCCCTCCTCAGTTTCCTTACTTTTTTAACCTGAAATTTCACGTCACTTCACCGACTTCCCCTTCCTCTCGCTCTCCCTTACTTTCCTTCACTTCCCCTCTTCTCATTTTCCCTCACTTCCCCTCATATCCCTTTTATCTTCTCTTCTTGCTTCCCCCCTTATTTTTCCTCGCTATCACTTCTTTTATTTCTCCTCACTTCCCACCCCTCATTTCTTCCTAATTCCGCCACTTTCTCTTTTCTCATTTTCCTGCACTTTCCCTACTATACCTACCATAATTTTTAAAAATTTTTCCTAATTCCTCAGCTCTCATTTCCTATTGCTTTCCTCACTTCCCCTCCCTTCTTTCAACCTCACTTACCCTCCTGGAAAAAAATTCTGATGAATGTACACCTTACCGAGACAATAAGGGTTTCTGCCCAGGGCTACGAAACCCTAAAGAGGCCAAATAATAACAGAAACGAAAGAGAAGGTAAGAAATAATACAGGAGAATAAATTCCAGAGAAAGGGAAGAATGAACTAAAGAAAGGAGACAGAAAGGAAGAACAAACAGAAACAAAAAAAAAATCTCGAGGGAAAATTAGAGGAAAGAAAATAAAAAATTTGAAAAAAAAACACTATTTTCAAATTATCATGAGTTTTGTGGAGAACCCATAGTAAGAGAGTGCAGAGAGAGAGAGAGAGATACTGTATATCGTATCATGGTGTATGATATAATATTGTATGATATTGTATTATACTGTATAATATTGTGCCATATTGTATCGCATTTCATGACATTTTATCATATTGTATCATATTGTATCATATTGCATCATATTGTATGATACTGTATCATATTGTATAATATAGTGTGACAGTGTATCACTGTGCTACATTTTTCCTATTGTGTTGTATTGTGTCATATGTATCATATTGTATCATATTGTACGATACTGTATCACATTGTATCATGGAGTATGCCAGTGTGTAATATTGTGCCATATTTTTCATATTATGTCGTATTGCATCATATTGTATCCTATTGTATTATATTGTATCATATTGTATCATATCGTATACTGCTGTATCATACTGTATCACATAGTATGCTATTGTATCATATTGTAAGGTATTGTATCATATCGTATGATATTATATAATATTGTATAATATAATATAATATTGTATCATATTGTAAAATATTGTACGATACTGTATCATATTGTATTATAGAGTATAACAGTGTATCGTATTGTGCCATATTTTCCTATTGTGTCGTATTGAATCATATTGTATGATATTGTATCATATTGTGTGATATTGTATTATATCTATCATATTAAACGCTATTGTATCATATTATATGATTTTGTATTATATTGTATCATATTGTATCATATCGTATCATGTTATATCATATCGTATTATGTTATATCATACTGTATCATATCGGATGATATTGTATAATATTGTATTATATCCATCATATTGTAAGATATTTTATCATATCGTTTGATATTATATAATATTGTATCATATTGTATCATATCGTATCGTCTCGTATGATATCGTATCATATCGTATGATATTGTATCATATTGTATCATATTGCATGATACTGTACGATACTGTATCATATTGTGTCATATTTTCCTATTGTGTCTCACTGCATCATATTGTATGATATTTTATTATAGTGTATGATATTGTATCCCATTGTATCATATTGTATCATATTGTACGATACTGTACGCTACTGTATCATATTGTGCCATATTTTCCTATTGTGTCTTACTGCATCATATTTATGATATTTTATTATAGTGTATGATATTGTATCCAATTGTATCATATTGTACCATACTGTACGATACTGTATCATATTGGGCCATATTTTTCTATTGTGTCTTATTGCATCATATTGTATGGCATTGTATGATATCGTATCATATTGTGTGATATTGAATTATAGTGTATGATATTGTATCCCATTGATTCATATTGCATCGTATTGTATGATATTGTATCATATTGTGTAATATCGTATTATATTGTATTCCATTGTATCATATTGTATTATATTGTATTGTATGAACCGTATTATATGATATTGTGTCCTATTGTATTATATTGTATCATATCGTATAATTTTGTATTATACTGTATCATATACTATGATATTGTATCATATCGTAAGATATTGTATCATATTGTATTATAGAATATGACAGTGTATCATATTGTGCCATATTTTACTATTACGTCATATTGCATTCTATTGTATGATATTGTATCACATTGTATTATATTGTATCCTATTGTATTATAATGTATCATATTGTATCAAATTGTATCATGTCATATGATATTGTATAATTTTGTATTATATGCATCATATTACATGCTATTGTATCATATTGTGTGATATTGTATCATATTGTATGATATTGTATCCTATTGTATTATATTTACTTTATTGTATCATATTGTATCATATCGTATTATGTTGTATCATGCTGTATCATATCGTATGATATTGTATAATATTGTATTTTACTTATCATAATATATGCGTTTGTATCATATTATATGATATTGTATCATATTGTGTGATACCGTATCATATGGTATGATATTGTATCCTATTGCATTATATTGTATCATATTGTATCATATTGTATTATGTTATATCATACTGCATCATTTCGTATGGTACCAATTATTTTCGGTGTAAATATAGGAATTTCGGTTAAAATAACCGATTATTCATTTACATTACGAAAATTGTTCATAATGAGAATGAAAAATTATCGATTTTATTATTGGATTGAATGGATTTTGAAAAATAAAAACTATAGAGAAACGTATATCATATTATGAGATTCACCGTAATATGGTATGATAATGTATGAAAATGTATCATACTGTACCATAATGAATTATATTGTATCATAATTAAAGAAGAAAGAGTGGAGAAGGGTTGGTGGGAGGAGAGAGGGGTAGGAGAAAGAGGAAGATAGAGGAGATCCTGCTCGGCGTAGTCGTGCGGTCGTGTGGTCGTGCGGTCGTGCGTTTTTTCAATACACTCCCATGCCGACGACAATTCACTAGCGTTCCAAAAAAAGTTTTACTTCAAAAAACAGGGGAAAAATCCCATAAAAAGGAAAGAAATTAAACTCTAAGGATACATATTTTATATCCTATTCACACACTCCATTTGTCCTTCTCACCTATTTACCATCTAAGATTTTGTTTTCACATATTTCAAATGTAACATCTTATTAAGTGTGTAAAAAACGAGTGTTTTTATCAAGCCGTCATTTGAACGTCGTTCACTCATGAATATAAATTACACGTCAAAGAATCCACGTGTTCCAATCTTGCGAACGCGTCGTGGCTCCTGCTATATTCTGAAGTTGTCCTTGCAAAACAAAAAAGTTGAAAAAAAATTATGAAGGAATCTTATATCATGTACGAATGCAATGTTGAGTTAATTTCACCTCCTTTGTCTTTCTTTGCAGTAATGAGAAGAAAATACATTTCTAAGAAACTTCTCCGACGTTCGGAGTTTCCTTCTCTCAATTTAATCTGGCGAAAACAAGAAAGAGGATGCTGTATCTTTGAGACTGGAGATGAGGATGTGCATGCAAAATTATATTTGAGTGCAACACGAATTCTTTAAACGAAATTAATACGAGGTTGTGCTGTGAAAAATAATTTTTGAATTTATATTAAAATTATTTCCCATTTTTCCCGAATTACCATTTGACATCATTTTTGTTTTCCCCAATTTCGATTTGCCCTAATTTCCATTTTTTTGTATTTCTATTTTGCATAATTTTGATTTTTCCGACCTTTTATTTGCCCTGATTTTTATTTTCCCAAATTACAATTTTCCCTAATTTATTTTTCGAATGATTATTTATCCTTTTTTCGATTTTTTCCGAATGATCATTCGCCCTAATTTTTAGTTTCCCTGACTAAAATTTGGCTGAATTATTTTTTTGAATTTCCTACCATTTCCCCTAATTTCCATTTTTCCCAATTACAATTTAGCCTATTTTTTTAAATTACTGTTTGGCATCCTTTTTTCTAAATTACAACTTGCCCATATTTTTATTTTTTCGAATTATTTTGCATAATTTTCATTTTTCCGAATTACCTACCGTTTTTCCTAGTTTCTTCCAAATAACCATTTAGCATCATTTTTATTTTCAAAAATTATCATACGCCCTAATTTTTATTTTTCGAATTGCTATCCGTCAATATTTTTATTTTTCCGGATTGTCATTTTGCATCATTTTTATTTTTCCGAGTTACTATTTGTCTAATTTATATATTTTTAAATTACTATTTTTCATAATTTTTATTTTCCAAATTTACGATTGGGCATAACTTTCATTTTCCCAAACTATAATTTGCCCTGTTTTTTGCGCATTACTATTTTGCAAAATTCTAATTTTTCCGAAATACTATTTGGCCTAATTTTTATTTTTCTACATTACAGTTTTCCCTAATTTATATATTTCCGAATTATTATTTGACCTAATTTTTATTTTTTTGAATTAATATTTACTCTATTTTTTCAAATTACTTTTCGCATAATTTTCATTTCTCCGAATGACCTAAAATTTACGCTAATTTTCATTTTTCAGAATTGCCATTTGGCATCATTTTTATTTTTCTACATTACAATTTTGCCTAATTTATATATTTCCGAATGATTATTTGACCTAATTTTTATTTTGTTCTCAAATTACTATTCACCCTAATTTTTGTTTTTTTCCAATTACTATTTAGGATAATTTTCATTTTTTTGTATCACCTAAAATTTACCCTAATTTTTATTTTTCCGAAATTGTCATTAAGCATCATTTTTATTTTTCTACATTACAATCTCGCCTAATTTATATATTTCCGAATGATTATTTGACCTAATTTTTATTTTTTTCTCGAATTACTATTTTGCAAAATTCTAATTTTTCCGAAATACTATTTGGCCTAATTTTTATTTTTCTGCATTACAATTTTCCCTAATTTATATATTTCCGAATTATTATTTGACCTAATTTTTATTTTTTTGAATTACTATTTACTCTATTTTTTCCAAATTACTTTTCGCATAATTTTCATTTCTCCGAATGACCTAAACTTTACCCTAATTTTCATTTTTTAGAATTGCCATTTGGCATCATTTTTATTTTTCTACATTACAATTTTGCCTAATTTATATATTTCCGAATGATTATTTGACCTAATTTTTATTTTTTTTCTCAAATTACTATTCACCCTAATTTTTTTTTTTTTTCCAATTACTATTTAGTATAAATTTAATTTTTCCGAATCACCTAAAATTTACCCTAATTTTTATTTTTCCGGGATTGTCATTTGGAATCATTTTAATTTTTCCAGAATACAATTTTCCCTAATTGATATATTTCCGAATTATTATTTGGACTAATTTTTATTTTTTTGAATTACTATTTACCCTTTTTTTGAAATTACTATTTAGCATAATTTTTATTTTCCTGAATTGCCTAAAATTAACCCTAATTTTTATTTTTCCCGAATTGCCATTTTGCATCATTTTTATTTCCACTTTTTCTCTAATTTTTGTGTTTATAAAATTACAATTTGACCTAAATTTTATTTTTTTCAGATTCACTATTTGGCATGATTTTTTTGACTTGCTATTTGATATAATTTCCTTTTTCCGAATTTCCTCAAACTTACTCTAATTTCTATTTTTTCTGAATTGCCATTTGGCATTATTTTTTCAAATTAAAATTTTCTTAATTTATAAATTTCCAAATTATTATTTTCCCTAATTTTTATTTCTCCGAATCGCCATTTAGCATTATTTTTATTCTTCTACATTACAATTTTCCTCAATTCCTATATTTACGAATTATTATTTGACGTATTTTTTATTTTTTTCGAATTACTATTTGCCCTGATTTTTGGTTTTTAAAATTACGATTCGGCCCATCTTTTATTTTTTGAATAACTATTTATCATAATTTATTTCAAATTACAATTTACGCTAACTTCTATTTTTTCGATTTTCTATTTGACATAATTTTTATTATCCAGATTTACCACTCGGCATAATTTTCATTTTTCCAACAATAATTTGCCCTGATTTTTTTTCGAATCACTATTTTGCATAATTTTCATTTTTCCAAATCACCTAACATTTATCCTAGTTTTTATTTTTTCAAATTGTCATTTGGCATCATTTTTATTTTTCCAAATTACAATTTTTTCGAATTTGTATATTTCCGAATTATTATTTGCCCTATTTTTTATTTGTTCGGATTAACATGTGCCTTAATTTTCACTTTTTCAAATTAAAATTTCGCCTAATTTTGATTTTCTCAAATTACTATTTGGCATAATTTTTTTTCGAATTACAATTGGCCCTGATTTTTATTTTACCGAGTAACTATTTGCCCTATTTTGTTCCGAATTACCATTTGCCCTGATTTACAATTTGTGGAAATATAATTTACCCAAACAATAATTCGAAAGAATAAAAAAATTAGGGGAAATCGTAATTTAGAAAAATTAAAAACATAAACTAAGGCTATTTTTTATTATCAAATGAATTCCAATGAAATTGACATTAGGGAAAGTAGAATATGGGTAATAGTCATGCGTCTCTATTTCCTCATTTCATCCTTTCTTTACATTCGTTTTATTTTATTTTCATCCTTTTTTTTACTTCTTTTATTTTCTTCATTTCTTCCCTTCTTTTCTTCATTATTTCCTTTCACACAATCTTTATCTTTCATTATTCAACTTTTTCCTCTATTTTATTCTCTTCCTTTCTTCCCTATTTCCTTCCTCTTATACCATTATTTTTTCCTTCCTTTGTTCTATTAATTGTCTGTTTTGCTTAAATTTGTTCTACTTCTTCCCTTCTTTCCTCAGTTTCTGTCTCTCTTAATTTAACTTTTCGACTTTCAAATACAATTATCTGCCTGCTTTCGTTTTAGGTGGCGAGATGTTTTTTGAAGGAAGGAGAGGAATGAGAAGTATAATAGTGGACAAAACTTGATAGATTCGTACGTGACGGGAAGATTAAATTAAATTATAGGAACAAAATAAAAAAACACAGAAGAGTTAGGGATGAAATCGACCCTCGTGGAGTGTAAATATTCCGGAAGGGAAACTTATTGGACGACCTTCTTGACTCTTTTCGGTACTAAATACGTGACACGTGACTCAATAAAAGAGACTAAGCACCAGAGATACCCAAAACTTTTTTTCCCAAGAGAACTCGAATCTGGGAAAAACTTGGTTCTGATTTTAGTTTGTTTTATGTCTATTATGTCCTACATTTATCCTTCATTTTTACTTCATTCCAAATTTTTCGCATCATTATTCCTTTTTTTCTATTGTATAAAGAAAGGAAGTGAGGAAAAAAAATTACTTCCAATTGTTGGAACAGAACAAAAAAGAATTGGGAATATCTCATATAAAATAAAGAGAGGATGTGGAAGAAAAAGAAAGGAGGTACTAACAAATAATCGAGAAAGAGAAAAAATTGAATGAAGAGAAAATAATAATGTTAAAAATATAATAAAAAAAGATTTAAAAAGTAAAAATAAGAAAACAAAAATTGAAAATAAGAAAGTAAATAATTTTTTTGGCAACAATTTCGAGTTTGGTTAGCATTGAATGATAAAATAACAGCCGGAGAAAATATCGTGGAAAAAGACGAGGAAATCTAAAAACAGAATGACAGGAAAGTACTCTTCACTTTATAAATGTTTTCTTTTCTCTCCTTTCCTCCTTGTTAACACTTTTTTCCCTAAATTATTTCGTATTTTCCGATTTTTACTCTCGGGAATCTTTTTTTTCATTCTATTCGATTTTTAGGTTTTTGTAGTTTCGGTCAGAAACCCTTATAGTTTCAATCGGGTGTCCGTCCATCCGTTGTACTTTCTTCCCGGGGGGAAATGAGAGGCAGTAGAAGTAGGGGAAATGAGCGGGAAAAAACTATACCAAGAAGGGAAATGAGGGTTGAGTTATTCAGTGAATGAGGGGGAATGAGGGGAGGAAAATTTAGGAAAGTGGAGAGGGGAAGTGGGAAAAATTAGGGGAGGAAGTAGAGTGAGTTAGGGGAAATAAGGGGAGGGAAAGTAGAGAAAATAAGAAGACATTAGAGAAGAAGAAGTAGGGGAAATGAGGGAAGAGGAAGTAGAGTAAGCTAGGGAAAGAAGGTAAAATGAGGTTAGGGAATGTAGAAAAAGTGAGGGAAGATAGGGGAAGTCTTAAGAGCAGAGTTATGGGAAATGAGGGGAATATACGAGGGCAAGTAGGGAAAATTAAGGGAGGGGAGTAGAGGAATTGACGGGAAATACGAGAAAGGAAAGTAGGAGAAATAAGGGGAAATGAGGGGAGCAAAGATAGAATAAGCTTAAGGAAGAATTGAGAATAAGATTAGGGGAAGTAGGCGAAGTCAGTGAAGGGAAATTAGGGTAAATAAGGGGAATGGGGAAGAGGAAGTGGAGAAAATGAGGGGAGGTTTAAAGTTAAGAAGGAGATATTAGGGAAGGGAAAGTAGGGATGATGAGGGCGAATAAGAAAAGTGGAAGAAGGATTGGCTAGGAAAAGTAAAAAAATTAGGTTGGGTAAAGTAGGGGTAGTTGGGGAAGTAGGAAAAGTGAGAAGAAGTGAAGAAAGTAAGTCAATGAAAATTAGGGGAAATAAGAGAAATGAGGAAGGAGATGCAGGGAGAATAAGTTTGAGTATAGAAGGGAAAGTAGGGACAGTGAAGGGAAATTAGGGAAAATAAGAGAAATGGGGAAGAGGAAGTAGAGAAAATGAGGAGAGTAAAAGTATGGGAAATAATCTACAGGGAGTAGGCGAAGTAAAGGGTAATGATGGAAGGGAAAGGAAGGTGAATAGGGATAAATTAGGGTAGGTTATTTATAAAAAATGAGGTAAAATAAATAATATCAAAGTAAAATAAGCTAGGAGAAGTTAGGGAAATAAGGTAAGGTGCAAATAAAGGATCATAAGGGTAGAGAAAGTTTGGCAGGCTAGGAGAAGTAGGTAAAGTAAGGTTAGGGAAAGTAGAGGCAGCAGGAAAAGAAAGGGAAAGTAGAGAATGTCTGTACTGGAAAAATAGGGTGAAAGAGGAGAATGGGCGGAGGAAGTAAGAAAAATTAGAAGAGAGGAGCAGGGAAAGTGATAGAAAATTAGAGGAGGGAATGCAAGGAAAACAAGGAAAGGAACAGTAGGGCAAGCTAGGGAAAGTAGGACAAATAAGGGAAGTAGGGGAAGTTTCTAGAGGAGAATTATGAGAAATCAGGGAAATGGGAAAGTAGGGAAAATGAAAAGTGGTGAGTGGGCGAAGTGAAGGAAGATGATGGAAGCGATAGTAGGGTGAATGAGGAGAAATTATCGAACGGTAAGCACGGATAATGAGTAAGAATGATGTAAGGCCGGTAAGAGGAAGTAGTGTGAGCTATGCAAAGTAAGGAAAATAAGATTCAGTGAAGCAGGGGCAGTAGGGGAAGTATGAAAATTGAGGAGATGTGGAGAAAGTAAGTTGATTAAAATTAGGGACCATGACGAGAATGAGGATGGGGAAGTAGCGAAAACGAGAGGGTAGTAAGTGATGTAATGGGAAATTTGAAAATGAGGGGAGGGAATTAGGGGAGATGGAATGGAGCCAAATGAGGTAAGAAAGGGAGAGTGGAAATAGTGAGGGAAAATATAGGAAGTGGTAGGAAGTAGGCAAAATTGGGAAGAAGAGTAGGAGAATTTAGGAGGAATAAGGGGAGGAAATGTAGGAAAAATAAGGGGAAATGAGGGAAGGAGGAGAAGATAAAATAGGGTTGAGGCAGCAAAGGGAAGTAGTGGAAGTAAGTGGAGGGGAGTTAGGGGAAATTATAGAAAATGAGGAAAGGTAAGAGGGGAAGTATGGAAAACTAGGAAAATCGTGTGGAGGGTAAGCAGGGCAAATAAGGGGAGAAAAAGTAGAGGAAGTGACGTGAAATGAGGAAAAATGAAGAAGAGGTCAGTGGAGTAGGGGAAATGATTGTAAACGAGAAAGGGTAGTAAGGAATGTAAATGAAGGGCTAGTAGGGTAGTTCTGCTAAATGGGGAAGGGAAAGTGATTTATGGAGAAGGGGAGTAGGGAAAAGGGACTGTTAGCTGGAGAAGTAAGAAGAGGGGAAAGTAAAGGAGGAAAAAGTTGGGGAAGAAAGTGTGGTGGAGGGTTAAGTACTGGGGGATGTAGGGGAGGTGAGGGGATAGTAGAGAAAGTAGGAGAAGGAAAGTACGGAAGGCAGACGTTTTTATACAAATGAACGTCTCAGTAGGCTACGAATCCTTTTTTTGCAGGCTCGCAGCACCTACTTTGACAAAAGTTTTATATAAATTTTACACCACTCCTTTCACTCATTATTATCTCACTTCTATATATTTTCTTACCTTTTTTTCTTCAATTATGGTCCTTTTGAGTTCATTTTTTAACTTCTTATCTCTTACAATTATTTTTTAAATATCCTTCCCTTCTTCCCTTCTTTCCTTTATTTTTCTCAATACTTCCTCTTGTTCTTCTTGTTGCTATTTCTATATATTTTGCCTTCTTCCTTTATTTTTTTACATTCTTTTTCCCAACTGTTCCTATATTTTCTCGTATTTCTTTCATTTCTTCCCGCCTTTATACATTTTTCTTCAGTTTCTTTTTCTCTTCCATCTTTTACTCAATTTTTTTTCTCCTTTTATTCCTTCCTATTACTCTGTTTCCTTTCTGCACACAAATTGAATTCGGCTTTCCGTTATCTAATATATAAAACCTTCAATGTTTATAAAAACCTGATCCTCACGCTTCAACTCAATCAAGAGTGGCGAGATCATACTAAGAAAATGCATCGCCTTACAGTTTCTTTTAAGAGAATATGTTTCCAGTGAGAATCGTAAATTCCTTTATCTTGATGAAATTTTTTTCATTAGACTCTTTGTGCTTTTGTTCATTGCTATCTAAGATTGTACATGAAATTCAGAACGAACAGATAGCCTCTTTCAAATGAAATATCTCTACTTTGGCCAACAATTTCTGCATAATTGAGTTTTTATCATAGTATATATAGACGCTTAGAAAAAATATCTTCTTGTCCTTTCTCGAAGGTCTAGCTTCTATTCACAAAGGAGGAAGTAAGAAAGCGCAAGAGAGGAAGAAGGAAAAACTTATTTTTTTTCTTTCCCCTATTCTTTCTTTCCCAAACCTTTTAAAAGAATTTTCCTTTTACCTTGTTTCCTGACAATCTTCTCCAACTTTCATTGGTTTCTTATATTCCTTTTGTTTTCTTCTCACTTTCTCTTCTTTTCTTTTTCATTCCTTTTTTATGCCTTTGTTTTTCCTTTTTTTATAACTTATCCTTTCTTTTCCTTCCTTCCCTTTTTTCTTTTCTCGATGCTTTCGCAAGTGGGGTTTCTTTACTTTTTTATATCTTCTTCCTTCTTCTCTGACAATTTTCATGTTCTCCTTTTAATTATTTATATTTCTTATTTTCCCTTCCTTTCCTTGCATCTTCTCTCTTTTTTCTCGTTATTATTCTCCTTCTTCCTCGAGTTTCTTATATTTTTATTTCCCTATTACCTCCTTTCTCTTCTTTTTCTCTTTCATTTTTCCCTTCCTTTGACATTATTCTCTTATTTTTATTTTTTTATAACGTATTCTTTGTTTAACTTCTTTTTCCCCTTTTTCATCTTTTTACGATGATTTTGCAAGTGTTTCTTCTCTCTTTTTTGTATCCTCTTCCTTATTTATCCCTTATTTATTATCCCTTATTTATCTTTGTTTATCCCGACAATTTGCAACTTCTTCTAGTTTTTTATATTCGTCCATTTCTTCCTTTCCTGCATTTTCTCCGTTTTCATGTCTTTTCCTATATATTCTCCTTCTTCCGTGATATCTTCACCTTCTTTCTTATTTCGTTTCACTTTCCCTTCTTTCCCTTCTTTTTCTCTTTATGTTTCTTTTTCGACACTTTTTAATTAATTTTTCACACTCCCTTCTTTTCTCTTATTTTTCCTTTTCCTTTCTTTTTCAAAGCGTTTAAAAATGTTTTCACTTTCTTTCTTTACATTTTCTCCGTGCTATCTTGACAATTTTTATTTTGTTTCTTTAGCTTTTTATATTTCTAAATTTTTTATTTTCTTCTTTCTTTCCTTTGATTGTTTCCCTATTTTCTTTGGTTTATTCAATTCTACCCATCTGTTTTGATGCACAGTATTTTCTTCTGTTCTCACTTCCATTCCATTCTGTTCTCTTTTCCGTATTTCATATTTCCATCCATTTTACCTTTTACTTTTTCTTTCCTTTCCCTTTCTTCCTTTTTTTCTTTCCTTTCCCTTTCTTCCTTTTTTTCTTCCCTTTTCGATGTTTTTTCTAGTTTTTTCCTCTCTTTTTTAATACCTATTCTCTTCATCACTGACAATTCTCACCTTCTACCTTTAGTTTGTTATATTTGCCTATCTCATTCCTTTCTTTTAACGCCCTCTCCTCTATTATTTTTCCTTTTTCTTCTCTATATTCAATTTTTCCCTACTTTTCGAATCCTTTCCAATAATTTTCTCATGTTTTCTCCTCCATTTCATTCGGTTCATTGTTTCATATTCTGATCCTTCTTTCCTTCCACTTTCTCTTTTCTCGTTAAATTTTCTCCATTTCATATTTTTCCCAATTCCTCCTCCCTCCTTTCCTGACATTTTTCACCTTCTTCCTTTCATTTCTTATATTTCTTCGTATTTGCCTGATTATTTTCATTTTTCTCCTTTTTCCATTTTTGATGCTTCTAAAAATGTTTTTCCTTTCTTCCTTCACATCTCCTTTCTACTTTCCTGACAATTTTCACTTTCTTCCTTTAGTTTTCTATATTTCTCAATTTTCCCCTTTCTTCTGCCTTTCCTTTGATTATTTTCCTTTATTCTTTGTTTTATTAAATTCTTCCCTTCTTTTTTATGCACTGTAATTTTTTCTGTTTTCACTTCAATTTAATTCTGTTCCAATTTCCGTCTTTTATATTTCCATCTGTTTTGTCTTTCACTTTCTCTTCTATCCTTTCATTTTCTCCTTTTGCTTCCTTTTTTATATCTTTTCCTTCTCTCCTGTCATTTGTCACTTTCTTTCTTTACTTTCTTATATTTTTTCCTTCAACTTTTCCTCCTTGTCTTTCATCTTGTTCTTTTCTTTCTTTTTCAATATGTTTTTAAGTTTTTTTTCTTCCTTCTTCAATATATATTTTCTCTTGTATTCTGATAATTTTCACCCTTCTGCTTTAGTTTTTTTTATATTTCTTCATATTTTCCTTTTCCTTTTTTTCAAATTTTGTACTTTTTCTTCCTTTTCGATGTTTCAAAAAAGATTTTTACTTTCTTTTTTTACATCTTCCTTATTTCCCTAAAATTTTCACTTTCTTTCTTTAGTTCTCTCATATTTCCTAATTTTTATCTTTCTTTTTCCTTTCTCTTGATTATTTTCCTATATTTTTTGTGTTAATATATTCTTTCCTTCTCTTTTATGCGGTGTTTTTTCTTCTGTTTGCACTTCCACTTCATTCTGTTCCATTTCCCGTATTTTACATTTTCATCCGTTTTACCTTTTACTTTCCCTTACATTTCTTAAGTTTCTCCTTTTCCCTATCTTTTTTATTATATTTTCTCTTATTCTCCAGTTTAGTTAATTTTTTTGTATTTCCCCATTTTTTGCTTTTACTTTTCCTTCTTTGCTGAAAATTTGCACTTTTTCTTTTCACCCTCATTATTCCTTTTCTCTTCTTTTTCCCTGCCTTCAAAAGTGTTCTTCCCTCCTTTTTTTAATATATTTCTTCTTCTTTTTAGACAACATTCACCTTCCTTCTTCAGTTTTTTATATTTCTCAATTTCTTCTCTTTAATTATTTTTCCTCTTTCTTTGTTCAATCCAATTTCTTCTGTTTCAACTTTCATTCCATTCCATTTCATTTTTAATTTTCTCTGTCTTAAGTGGCAAATTTTTAGTGAAAAATTAGAAATTAATAGAAAAATCGAAGGAAGAGGATTCGAGAAAAGAAGAAAAGGAAATAAGAAAAGGAGGGAAGAAGAAAAAAGATTGAAGAAAGGGAAGAAATGAATAAATATTATCAATACTGTTAGAAAAGGTTGCCGCAAGTACAATAAAAGAATGAAAAAAAAAATGAAACAGTTGAAAAGAAAGGAAGAATTCAAAGAATGAAGAAAAGGAAGCTAAGCAAGAGGAAACGAAAAAAAAGAAATCCGAAAACAAAAAATGAGAGGAATAAAAATTGAAAAAGAAAGATTGAGAGGATACTATATAAGAACAATGTTTTCTTTCCTTTCTCCTTTCCCCTTTCCCCTTACCTTAATTTCGATTTCTTAGAAAATGTGTTTTCAATACAAGCAGTGAATCTGAAATTTGATTCGGAAAATGAAATCATAAAAGCTGAAGAAGAAAATAACTTCTGCCGTCGTCAATCTGAAAAGCAGATAATAAGACTATAAAAGTGAAAGAAATGGATAAATCGAAAGCCAATGCGTTAGGTGTTTGATCAACGGAAGAATTATTTAAATCAGGTATTTTTCGTAGAATTATTTCTGAAGCTGATTCTGTTCTTGGTTTTCTCACGGGACCTAAATTTATTCCGTCAGAAAGGGAGAATATTTTATCTTGCCCCAAGCGATGATACAAGCGCTTGATATTGCATGAGGAGAGATAATCATTGTTTAGAGAAAACTGACTATCTCCTGGAAGAATAATGATTTATTACTTTTTTCATTGCCACGTGCTCTCATTCAGTTTTCAATAATTTATTATAATTAATTTCATTGATAATAATATTGATACTTTCTCTCTAGAGTTAGAAATAATCTCAGCTCGTGAAATTGTAATGATGAAGGTAAATACCAAGAGATTTCTAGACGTTAGGGGTGTTCAAAAAGAAAAAATCACAATTTTTTACAAATAAATCGTACAATATTTAGAGATCGCTCATCGTGAATTTGTCTGTTTCCAACGGAAAAATAAATTCTTCTCAAACACGGTAAATCATAACGCAAAATTTTGAAGAACATAAAAGATGCGTCTCATTGAAATTATGCATAGTTAAGGAGATATAGGAAGACAATTGTTATAAAGAAAAGCGCTAATCATCTACCCACGTACACAGTAAAAAAAAAGGATTAATTTTGTTGCAGAGCATTTTGCTCCAACGATCATTTGACTCCCGAGATCATAATGATCTGTCCATTCGGATCACCTTGATCATCTTTTTCGGATCATTTTTCAGACTAAACAAAATGGCCGCCTATTTTTGGCGCTGATGTCATAACGACATAACCTAAAAATGTTATCTTACCGCACGCAAGTGACAACTACACTTAACAGGTGACATTTTCTCATATCAGATTCCGTTAATTTTTTAACTTTTCAAGTACACTGCACGATCAGAAACCATAAAAAGCATGCATATGAGTTCAAGTACTCTAAGAACGTCAGCCATCTTGGTTTAACTTGATACATGATCCCGCATCAGGTCATTATGATCTCAAAAGTCGATCATTCATTCTGGTCGATCAAAATGCTCTTGATTTCGGTATCATTTTTGTTGCATATCAAAATGATATTGATTTCGGTATCATTTTGAACATTTTTTTTTACTGTGTACTAAGAGGTCTTTAACACACATTTAAATTATTTTTTGTGACACATGCGTCAGAGGTGAATAATGAAAATTAAACATCTATGAGCTCGCATTTCAGGACTATCAGCTCACTCCATTTGTTATAAATAATATCAGATTACAACAACTATACCATAGTATACCATAATATAATATACCGTAGTATGTACCTATACTATATAACTATACTATTACAACCACTATAACTCACAACTATTAAAACTTCACCTTTTCATATCAAACATTCTCAGATTTGACATTTTGGTCCACATTGGACCGCATATCATTTGACCAATCCGAACGGATTAAAGATTTTTGCACTGAGAAACAAAAAATAAAATTTGACAAATTACTTCCAGTAAAGCACGCACCATTAACTAATACAGTAAAAAACATCTCTTACCATCCTCTCAGCAATGAAATCATTTCGGCCTTATCTAAAGGATATAATTTTGCAGTCGCTTCCTTCAAAATCCCAAAAAAAGAAATCATCAGTAATTTGGAATCCACAATATACACCCTTCCACCCGAAAAAGCAAATGACATACGACGCAGGACAGCCAACATTTTACGCGAAGCCCAACTTCCCTCCTCAAACTTAACAAAACAAGAAAAACAGTTTTAAAGAACTCAATCAGAATAAAGACATCATAATATTACCCGCAGACACAACAGTAATAATGAATAAAGGAGACTATAACAAAATCATGGACCTTCTTACTGACGATACATATAAAAAACTTAAAAAAGACTCTACAAAAACAAAAGCCAGTAAACCAAAAACCCTTCTGGAAGACTCAAAACGTGACAGCAAAACAATATCTAAATTAGTACCTACTAATCCTCTCTCTCCAAAACTTTACGGAATCCCAAAAATTCACAAGAACAACATCCCACCCAGACCGATCGTCAGCGCAATAAACTCACCAACTTACAACCTAGCACGCTTTCTCGCCAAAAAGCTTAAGCCTTTCACAGGAAACTCTATCACACACATCCAAAACTCTTTTATCTTCATCAGAAAAATACAAAAGATTCACATTCAACCCCAAAACATCCTAGTAAGTTTCGACGAAGTATCTCTCTTTACCGATTCTACGAACAAACCTCAGGAGCAGCAATGGGATCTCCAATCTCACCAACATTTTTATGGAAAATCTAGAAACTGAAATCTTTAACAAATCCAAGCTTAAACCGGAATTTTGGTGTCGTTACGTTGACGACACTTTTGTCATCTGGAGACATGGACTAGAGGAACTAAACAAATTTTTCGATTTCATCAAGCAAATACACACTAATATCCAGTTCACCATGGAAATTGAACAAAACGGAAAATTACCTTTCTTGGACGTACTAGTTTAAAAAAGATCCGATAAAACATTAGGACATGAAGCTTACAGAAAATCCACGCATACAGATACCTGCATGCCTCCTCCCACCACCACCCATCTCAAAAGCAATCGGTCATCAATTCCCTTGTATACAGAGCTGTCTCCGTAACAGATAAAGATAACTTACAAAAGGAATTACGAAATGGTAAACAAATCCTGATACAAAACGATTACACAAACAAACAAATTAATAAAGCAATAAGAAAATACACTCAAGAAAACAAGTCAACACAACCTACTTAAGAAAGAGAGAAAAACAACCACCATCCTACCCTACATTTAAGGTATCACGGAACAAATAGGAAAAATTCTCAACAAACATAACATTAACTATATGTAAACCACCCGCAAAAATAGGAAAACTTCTAAACAACTTAAAGATAAAAGGGAACCTTTCAGTGATCCGGGAGTATATAAAATCCCTTGTTCTTGTGGTAAAGTCTATATTGGAGAAACCTGGAGGGCGGTGAGTCAACGTGTAAAGGAACATGAGTGTAAAGTCAGGCTAAAACAATTCACGCAATCAGCAGTAGCTGAGCATCATATCGAAACAGGACATAGTATTTTATTTGACAAAACAACCGTCATCGCAAAAAAGTACAATAAATTTCCAAGAAAACATAGAGAAGCAATCGGGTTTTTTAAAAAGGACTTGATTGGCCAATCAAGTTGAACCAGTCCCCACCATGGGGCGCTCTGGCCAATCACAGGCATCGTAGAGAACACATATATCAGAACCACGTAACCTGAAACTTCAGTTTCAGGTCAGCCCTGAAGAATTGAACTGCAATGTTCACGAAACGTCGGCAACATACATAGTTTCGCACACGATTGAAACCCGAAAAATCTTTAAATTTTAAAATCAAATTTATTGTACCAAGTTTCTTTTTGATAAAAATTATTTAATTTTTGACCACACGGTATATTAACAAATTGAAGGGACACCAATGGACTCCCCGATTTCACCGTTATTTGCAGACATAGTTATGGATGCCCTGGAAACTAATCGTTTAAACTAACTGAAAGTTGCTCAGAATGACTTCATAATTGGAAAATTATAATAGGATTAATTTTCTTCACTTGACTCTATTAAGAGAAAACAACAGGATTATCGCTAATTGGTACCAAAACCCTTCTTCATCAAGTAGAACTATCAACTACTTTGCAGATCATCCAAAAAATATGAAAAGGAATATCCTGTTTAATTTGGTTGATAGGGCCATAAATTTGTTCCATAAACGATTCCATTTTTACAATCTTGAAGTTGTTACTCAAATACTACTTAAAAATGATTATCCTATCACTTTCATTCAAAACCATATTAAAATTCGTATAAATACAATCAAATTTTCACGTAGTAATAAAGAAAAACATAATTCATGTAACAAGAATATTTTACAATAACCTAAAGTAAGTCTTCCTTACATACCTAACAGTTTTTATAAATTATCTTCTCATCTTAAGAGAGCTTTCATAACAAGTGCAAGTTATGTAATTCAATATTTTGGAAAAAAAACATCATTTTTGTATAATGACATTTGCGGGTACTATCAGGGCTATATTTTTGAATGTGAGCATCAATATACCTATAATTTTGAAAAAATCCTATTCTGATCCGATTCTCTGTTCTCAATATAAAAATCATTGAACATGTATTTCCACTGGGCTATTGAAATTAATTTTCATAGAAAAAGAAGAGCGTGTTAGAATACATTGCTAAATAATTAAAACATATGCACATGTAATTTTGAAAATTGAATTCAAATCCTAATTTCACGTCCATTTTCGGAAATCTGTGAATCAAGAAACATCGCTAAATCATTAAATAATTATCATATTATAACGTTTAAATAATTCAGAAAAACAACAACCTACGATGAAACATCGCTGAACAATTAAAATATGTATATCCACATATAATTTCGAAAATTGTATAAAGTTACATGCCTCTCTTTTTTCGCAGTGGGGCTATTTTAAATATAAATAAACTTTTATTATTCAAATTATAGCCAATATTTAATTGAATAATCTCAGAGTAAATAATCAATTCATGTTACTTAATTGAAGGATGTTAAATTTCAATCTTTATGTAATTTAATATTGTGACCAAAATTAATCAGCTAATTCTTAATTAATCAGTTGACAACATAAAAAGTATGAAAAAATTATTTTCATTGAAACTTTCTAATAATTTTTACTTTATACATATTTTGCTTTAAATTTTCACTTTTCTTCTATTAAATTTAATTTATCAATCATCTTTTAAGTAATCCTAGAAAATGCAATTTTTAACAGAAACAGTTAATATTTGAATAAAGAGTTCAGAACATAGAAAGCATTTAATAATTATTTTAATTGAAATATTAAAATAACTTGTATTTAAAATTTATCTGAAAATTGCAATTATTAATAACCTTTCAACGTGATACCCGTAGAAATTGAAATATGTGCACATATAATTTTGAAAATTGAATTAATCTTTATATAATTCACTTTTTTGAAAAAAATGAATCAGTCAATAGTTAATAATAGTTATTCCATCAGTTCATAACATAAAAATCAATCAACAATATTATTTGCATTGAAACACCAAAATAATGTTCCTCTTATATTTTTCTAAAAATTGTAATTATTTATAATCTTTTTAATAAATTCCATAAAAACTTAAAACACATTTACGTATAATGTTGAAGATTGAATTGAAATAATTATCTCACAAGATCATTCATCAAATAGAACTAGTTAATATATAATTAATTAGTTCACAACATAAAAAGCATTAAACAATTATTCTCATTGAAACGTTAAAAATATATTTTTTCATTTAAAATTGCATTTCTATACATTTAATTTCTTAATGACTTTTAAAGCTAATTCCATAAAAATTCAAAATAAATGTATATTAAATAATAACCTTTTAGACTAATTCCATATAAAAGTAAAAAATATGTACAATGTTCATATAATATTGAAAGCAGAATTTTGATACTTATTCCACAACATCAAAAAATTTACAAAAATTATACAATTGCAATAGAGGTATTTTAAACCTAAATAATCTTTTATTGTAAAAATTATAGTCAATATTCAATTACATGGCCTTCACTTGAATAATCAATTTATGTACATAATTTAAACAAATTGGAATTCAATCTTTATGTAATTTAATATTGAAAAAAAACAATCAGCTAATGATTAATTAATCTGTTGACAACATAAAAAGCATTCAACTATAATTTTCATTCAGGCATTCAAACAATTTTTACTTTACATTTCTTTTCAATTTTCACTTTAATTTCTGAAAATTTGATGTATTAGTAAGCTTCTGTAGTAATTTTAGAAATAATTAAAACAAATATACATATAATTTTGAAAATTTGAATTTCAATAGTTATTTCACAACATCACAAACATTGGCGGAAATTACGTAATTGGAATAGAGGTATTTTAAATGTTAATAAACTGTTATTGTACGAATGAACTTAAAGCAAATAATACATTTATTTACTTAATTGAAACAAATTAAAATTCATTCTTTATGTAATTTAATATTGTGAAAAGAATTAATCCGATAATAATTAATCCATCAGTTTAAAAAATAAGAAGTAATAAACTATGACTTTCATTAAAACATTCAATTAATCTTTACTTTACATTTTTTTTAAATCTTTACTTTCATTTCTAAAAATTAAATTTATTCGTAACCTTTCACACTGATTTTATAAAGAATAAAACATATTTACATATATATTTGAAAACTAAATTGAGATACTCATTTTACAAAATCAGGCACATTTGAAAAATTATTTAATTGTAATAAGGGTATTTTAAATATAAATAAACGTTTATTATACAAATTATATATCCAATATTTAATTATATAACCTTCAAGTAAATAATCAATTTATGTTACTTAATGTAGAACATTTTTTTTTTATCTTTATTCAATTTAATATTGTGAAAAAAATTAATCAGCTAATAATTAATTAATCAGTTTACAGCATAGGAAGCATACAACTATGATTTTCATTAAAACATTCAAATAATTTTTACTTTACCTATTTTTTTTTCTTAACTTTCAGTTCTGAAAATTTAATTTATTAATAACCTTTCAAACTAATTCCAGAAAATGTAAGTTTTAATATTTATCTTGATTTTTATGTCCACAACAACTTTTTAGAAAAACCGTGATATTTTTCACAAAAATTTTAAAGATGTCTTTGTTTATTTAAAAAAATATATATATGTTTTTTCATATTCATCACTTTTGAACCCATACTGTTCAATCCTTGAGGATTTTCTCTAAAAACCCAGAAAAAAGGAGGCAAACTTGTTCAATTAGGAAGGAAGATATGAGCTGTTAAAGTTTGTCGGGTGAACCTAAACCAGTGTGTATGCCCAGTGTGTATACCCAGTGTGTATACCTCGCAAGATAAAGAATTCATTCCGAGAATACACATTGCATCAGAAAAATAAATCATGGACTCATTCTAAATCACAAAAAGGTAAACAAGATCATTTTGCTGAAAAACTGAAATCCTTATTTGATATAGTTGATGTAAATGCCGTAAATTTGATTCAATACGTTGAAAACAAAAAATGTTTGGAAGATCAACGAGGTGATCGGTGCATGATATTGATCAAAGGATGTACAAAATCAAAGAAATATAAAGAAAAATGTAAAGAAATAAAAAACGAAAAGAAAATACAATAAATTATAAGAAGGGAAGAATGTGGAATAAGTGGAAAATACAAAGAAATCAGAGATTAAAATAAAGGGCAGTAAATGAGAGGAATAAAAGAAAGAAATCTGAGAATGGGAAAAAAGGCCGCAACAAGATCAAGAAAAGAAAAGATGGAAACGAAAAAAAAGAGAAAAGGGACGAGAAGGAAGAGGAGGAGGAGAAGGAGGAGGTGGAGGAGGAGGAGGAGGAGGAGGAGGAGGAGGAGGAGGAGGAGAAGGTCGAAGGATAAGAAGAGAGCAAGGAGGACGAGAACAATGAGAAGGATGAGGCGTATGAGGAGAAGGAGACAATAGGTGAATAGGAGATATAAAACGGTGAGGATAACTAAAAAGGGGGGGGAAATGAAAGAAAAGGAAGGAAGAAGTTCGAAATTGGGAAAGGGCCACCCAAATTTGTGAGAAGAAAGGATGCAAACTAAAAAAAGGGAATATTATTATCTTTACTTTTCCGTGTTAGAAGAAAAAATAATATTTATACCAGTCTTCTCTTACATTCACACTTTCTTTTTGGTGTTAAAAATAATCTCGGATCGTGAAACTGCAAGGATGAATGTAAATCTCTGGAGATTCCTTGACGTCTTATTTCAAAGCATGTATAAAATCGAAGAAATATAAGGAAAAATGTGAAGAGACAAAAATGGAAAGGAAACGCAATCAATGATAAGGAAGGAAGTGAGGAAGCATGAAAAATGTGGAATAACTGGAAGGAACAAAAACGGAGATCGAAGATATAAGAAGGAAAAGAACAGAAAATCTAGAAAAAACGGAAAGTATTCCAAATCGTGTAACCCTTCCAGGAGAAGAAGGATGAGATATAGGGTGAATGGTAGTTAAAAGACGGCGAAGAAAACTAAAAAGAGGAGAGAAAATGACAGACAAGAAAGAAAGATCTGAGAATTATAAAAAAGGGCCGAAAAAAGATTCGGAGAAGAAATTATGCAAACTCAAAAAAAAAGACGAGTAGGACGAGCAGATCAAGGAAGTCAAGGAGGATAAGAAAGAGGAGACATGGTGTGAATGGGATATGGAATACGTTAAAAATAAAATAAAAGAGATAGGAAAATAGAAGAAAAGAAATAAGGAAATCTGTAAAATTGAGAAGAGGCCAAAAAAAGATGAAGAAAAGAAATATTGTAAACTAAAAAAAGGAATGAAGAAGGGACGAAGGGGGGGAAGAGATCGTAGAGGACGAGGAGAAAAAGGAGGACGGGGAGAATGAGGAGAATGGGGAGAGGAGACATGAGATCAATAGGAAACATAAGGCAGCGAGGAAAACTGAAAAAGGAGATAAAGAAAAGAAGAGGAAGGAAGAAGTCTGAAATTGGAAAAAAGTTAAAAATTTATTGAAAGAGGAAGGAAGCAAACTAAAAAAAGGAAATATTTTTATGTTTCTTTTGCAGTGTCCCCTTCCAGGAGAATGAGGATAATACGTGGGGTGAATGGTAGATGGAAGACGGCAAGGAAAACTAAAAAAGAGGAGAAAATGAAGGAAATAAAAGAAAGAAAACTGACGATTGGAAAAATAGGCCGAAAAAGATCATGAGAAGAGAGGATGCGAACTAAAAGAAAAAAAAGAAAAGAAAAATGGGCGAGTAGGACGAGGGGCTTGAGGAGGTTGAGGAGGTAATGGAGGATAAGGTGGAGGAGACATGGGCTGAATGGAAGATAGAAAAGTGAAAGAAAAAACTGAAAATGAAGAAAAATGGAAGAAAAGTAGGAAAGAAATCTGAAAATTGAAAGAGGCCAAAAAAAGGCTAAGAAAGAAAGAATTCATACTAAAAAGAAAAGAAGGGGACAAGGGAGAGGAGGAGGTCGAAGAGGACGGGGAGGATGAGGAGGATACATGGGGTGAATGAAAGGTATAAGACAGTAAGGAAAATTAAAAGAAAAGGAAGGAAGAAGTCCAAAATTGGAAAGAAGGACAAAAAAATTACGAGATCGTGAAATTTTAGGGATGAAGGTAAATCTCAAAGGGTTCCTAGACGTCTCTTTTCAAAGAATGTAGAAAATCGAAGAAATATGAGATAATGTAAAGAGAGGAAGAAACTATAATGAAATAATGATTTATAATCATAATACAAATTTCTATCTTAAGCTATAGCTTCTTTTTAAAATTTGATTTATTAAACTTGGAAAAAATTTTTGATTAAATATGGTTAAAGGAGACGTAGTAAAACTGCCCGAACGGCGTGATGAAGGATGCTAGATTAATAATTTTGGTCACACGAAAGCAGGATGAGTCTTGATATATATGCGTCGTGATATGCGTAGAAATACATATTATTTTGCGAAAGCATAAATTATTTCAATTGACCTAATTACCAAATTGTGAAATATGTGCGACCTACATTTGACAAAAATGTTAGAATAATGATTTCTAAAGTATTATTATTCTTTCAATTTTATCGGAAAGAGAGAGAAAAGAAGTAAAAAAGTATTTTAAAAAAGGCTTTATAAATGGTATAGAGTTAGGAGACAGTTAAATAGGGAGAGGAAAGAAAACCAAGGAAAATATGAAAGAAAATAAAGGAAGGAATATGAAAATTGGAAAAAACCGGCCGAAAATGATTAAGAGACAAAAGAATGCTAACAAAATAAAATTAGAAAGGAAAAAGGGACAAGGAGGAGGAGGAGGCATGGAGTGAATGGAAAATGGATACGGCAAAGATAACTGAAAAAGGGTAAACAATTTCAGAAAAGCAAGGAAGAAATATGAAAATGGAAAAAACTGCCGAAGAAAGATTAAGATAAGAAAGGATGGAAACAAAAAAAATAAAGAGGAAAGATACGAGGAGGAGAATGAGAAGGATGATGAGGAGGAGGTGGAGGTCGAAGAGGACGAGGTCACGCGGGGTGAATGAGAGACGGAAGACGGCGAAGATAACTAAAAAAGGGTTATAAAAAATAAGAAATGTGTAAATTGGATGAAGAGCTGAAAAAAAGATCAAGAGCCAAAAGGAAGCAAAAAAAAAGGGAGAAGGACCGAAGGAGTGAGAAGGACGAGGAGGCCGAGGAGGCCGAAGAGAAAGAGATCTTGGATGAATAGGCGATAAGATACGATGAAGAAATCTGAAGATGGGGGAAAATTAATAGAAAGAGAGGAAGAAATCTGAAAAATGGAAAAAAGGACCAAAAAAAGATTGAGAGAAGAAAGGATGCGAACAAAAAAAAAATAGGAAAGGAACAAGGGAGTTGACGGAGGAGGAGGAGGAGGAGGACACATGGAGTGAATGGAAGATAAATTGTGGTGAAGAAAACTAAAAAAGGTGAAAAATGGAAGGAAAGAAAGAAAGAAATCTGAAAATTAAAAAAAGGGCCGAAAAGATTAAGCGAAGAAATGATGCAAACTAAAAAAAAGGGGGGAAATGGATATGGAGGAGGAGGATGATGAGGAGAAGGTGAATGCCAAAGAGGAGCATGAGTAGGAGAAATGGGGTTAATGAGATATGGAAGACGGCGAGGATAATTAAAAAAGGGTAAAAATGTAAGAAAAAAAGAAGCATCCTGAAAATAGAAAAAACTGCCGAAGAAAGATGGAAATAAGAAAGAATGCAAACGAAAAATATGATGAGGAAAAAGACGAGGAGGAGAAGGAAGAGGATGATGGAGAGGAGATGGATGACGAGGAAGACGAGGAAGCGGATACATGGGGTGAGTGGGAGACGGGAGACAGCAAGTATAATTAAAGAAGGGTAAAAATGTATAAGAAAAAAAAAAATTTTGGATTTGGAAAGATGGCCGAATTAATTAAGGGAAGAAACGGTGCAAGCTAAGAAAAATTAAAGGGATGTAGGGAAGGAGGAGGACAAGGAGGATAGGATATAGGTTAAATGGTAGATGAAATACGGCGGAGAAATTAGAAGAAGGGGAAAAAATAAATGAGAAAAGGAAGAAATCTAACAATTGGATAAAGGCCAGAAGAAAGATTAAGAGAAGACAGGAAGCAAACTAAAAAAAGAGGAACGAAAAAGGGACGAGGAGACTGAAACAAATCAAGGGAAAATAGACGAGAGGAAGAAGGACGAGGGTGTTAAGGAGGTTAACAAAGACGAGAAGGAGGAGACATGGGGCGAATGGGAGACATAATACGGTGAGAAAACAGAAGTGAGGGAAAACATGAAAGAAGAGAAAGAAAAGATAGGAAGGAATCTGAAAATTGAAGAAAAGGCCAAAAAAAGATTGAGACGAGCAAAGATGCATATGACAAAAAATAAAGGGACAAGGAGAAGGAGGAGGTAGATGAGAATGAGAAGTTGAAGGAGGAGACATTAATTGAATAGGAGGTTGTTAATAGTGAGGGAAACAAAAAAGAGGCAATTGAAACAAAAGAAAGGGAGAAGTCTTATAATTGAAAAAAGTCCAAAAAAAGTGAAGAGAAAAAAGGATGCCAACTAACATAAAAAGAAAGGGAAAGGAACGAGTTTGATGATCTGATGAAAGTCAAAGAGAAGGAGGAGGGGACGTGGGCTGAATTGGAGATGAAAGACGGTAAGGATAATTGATAAGGGATGAAAATGTAAGTATAAAAGAGAAAAAATCTGAAAAGTGGGAAAGGCCGAAAAAAATTACGGAAAGAAAGTATGAAAACCAAGACAAAGAAAGGGAAAATGGACGAGGAGAAGAAGGAGGACGAAGAGGTTAAGGAGGTTAACAAACACGTGAGGGAGGAGACATTGGGCGAATGAAAGATAGAATACGGTGAAAAAAAACAGAAGGGGAGGGGAACATGGAAGAAAAGAAAGAAACGATAGGAAGAAATCTGAAAATTGGAAAAAAGACCGAACAAAGATTAAGAGGAAAAAGGATGGATACTAAAAAAAACCAAGGGATGGGGAGGAGGAGGTCGAAAAGAATAAGGAGGTGAAGGAGGAGGAGACGTGAACTGAATAGCAGATTGACGATGGTAAGGAAAACAAGAAAAGGGGTAAATTAATGCAAAGGAAAGGAAGAAGTCTGAAAATTGAAAGAAGGGCAAAAAGGAATTAGTAGAAAAAAGGATGCAAACTAACAGAAAGAGAAAGGAAAAACGACAGAGAAGAAGGAGAAGGAGAAGGAGAAGGAGAAGGAGAAGGAGAAGGAGAAG
>CAKNXH010058911.1:0-30190 GCA_932178445.1 Andricus quercusramuli
TAAACATTCCTGGTATGAAGACCACAGATTCAATTTCCAACAGACTAAAGTCATTGATAAAACCGATAATTACAGGAAACGTATGCTACTAGAAATAATTCACATTGCAAGTGAACCTAATGCTGTAAATCAAAGAACAGACATTCAAAAACTTTCCTCTTTTTATAAGGCTTTATTTAAAAAACAATAAACAATACAGTATCCACTTTCTGCTGTCTAGAAGCCTTCACAATAATGTTTTTTTTTAATTTTTTGATTTCCTCGATGGCTCCCGTGTGGACAAATTTCGTGGCCGTCTTGAATCATGCTATGGCCATTACAGTTTTCCTCAAGCCTGTCTATTCACGCAATACTAGCCTGGCGCTACACTGGCGCTGTCTAGTTTTACTACGTCTTTGATTCATACCTTTCTGCTGTCTAGTCCCAGTCTTGGCGCTATCTAGGAGTTCGTTACGAATTTGAATATATAAAAATTGTCCAGATTTTAGCTAGTTTCTAGACAGAATCACGTTTTGGACTTGAAAAAAAATTACAGAAGTGAATTCAGAATATAATAATTTTTCAATAAAAGATTTAGGAACTTACAATACACAATTGCACAAATGCTCAAGCAATAATCAATTATACACTGCTACATATTTTAGATAGTAAACAATAATTGTTGAAGGTGAAAGAAATCTTAATACGAGAACTGTATTCTTAAGAACGATTTTTTTTCAAGAATGTTTAAAAACATTTTCTTTTAATTTAATTATATAGTGAAGTTATAATAAATTTATATTTAATTCATAATAATCATAATATGTATAATGCTGTGTATAATATTAATGATATTCCAGAAAATCCAATATTATTATAAATGATTTATTCAATTTATTTTAATTATTTATTGGTTGCGTGAATGATAATGAAGCCTCATGTATTAATTATCATTTGAAATAATAAACAATCATTATTTCGTAGCCTAATCGCAAGTAAAATCATACAAACCTTATTTTTTTCAATGATTTATTCACATATTAAGCACTTTTATTTTTTAAGAATTGTTCATGTTTCATTGAAATAAATATTAGGATGTACTGAATTGAAATTCATATCCAACCAAAATGGAGTAAAAAAATTTAACTTTTAGATGGCCGAGGTCTTAAGGAGCTTAAGGAAAAATCTATATATTGGACTTTTATGGCATAAAAAATAATTATTTAATTTGATTATTTATTATTTTTTATCAAAATAGCCGATCTGTCTAGCAACTCGTCGATCCGAGCGTTACATCCCAGTCAAGCCACTGGACAGACAGCCTGTGGCGCGCCAATGTCTACTCAAGGCGGACTAGACAGAAACAGTAAAGCGCCACGAAATTTTCCACCTAATATGATTGTACTCCGTACTGTTTTTTGGTCTAATCTCTAATCAAATATTTTGAATCTAAATAAATATAAGTCTGAGCGCCAAAATGATTATCATTTAGAAACTACTGTATTTTCTACTTACATATTCAGGAAAATTCCCAAGAACATTAAAAATCAACCAAAGCAATAAAAACGGTACCCCTAAGTAACAAGAATTTCAAACGAAAATATAGGAAGGTCTCCGATTTCAAATTTACGACCTTCCCTTTAAATCTCACTGCACTCTGAGGACTGAGCTGTAATATGCACTTCTCCCACTATAGCTTTAAACCGCATGGTCCCTTTTGACATAATGCCCACACACTTTAGAAATTAAAAAAATTTACAAAAGATGTGCTTTTCAAAAAAAAAAAAAAAAAAAAACGACGCAAAATTAAATTACATTCAATTGTAGTGTTCGGCAACGAATTTCATTAGTTCAATAGTGGTGTGATGATTTTCTTACACATTCGATAAGGTTAGTAATGACATGTGAATATATACATTGAAAATACAAAAATAAAAACTGATGAGATTAGAGAAATTATGGATAACTAGGGAAAAAAATAAAAAATAAAACTGTTTTTCAAATTAAATTAATTAGAAAAAAATTAGCGAATTTTCATTATCATAATAAAGCAGTTTAGTAATTACTGGTCATCGTTTTCCATTTGTAATCCTTCCATTAGTTCATTTATGTTTTATCATGAATTAGTTATAATTATTCACAAACTAATTACATTATTGTGGTAGGTAAAATCTTTGTTATAAACAATAAAATTCACAATCGTCCACGAGTAAATAAAGGTTTATTATATTTATGAGTATAAGCACACAGAGATGGAATAATTGGCGTATATATTATCGCGTACAATCAACTAGCGAAATTTTTAAATATGTCTATCGTCCGGAAGTGACTCCAAAAATTACAATTGCGAGAAAACCGATCTACCGTCGTTGGCAACCCAGACAATACTGCCCTCCGACCCTTTGAGGAGGGCTCGTCTCAGGCCCAGAGAGGAGCGACCACGTTCCTCCCCTTGCCTGCCAGCTTTCCAAAAATGTGTAGTCCCTGGAAAGCGTCAATCCTTCGCTTTCACTTTTACGAGCAGTTTTTAGGAGATTTGCTGTTGGAGTTTGAGTCCTGGGAAAAATCTAGAAAGCGTCTAACCAGTGGCTCTCAAAAATTGCGTCTCCACAATCGGCCTTCCTGACCACTAGGGTCGTCCTCGACACTCGCATCTCGTCCGGATCCTCTGCCTGTAATTCAGAAATTTTCTGGTATTAGTTATATGACTACTTTTTCGTCTATCATCAGAATAGATAATTCTCTCAATCAGCCCTGTCTCCTGAGTGTGTTTTTGCGCTTACTCTTGATGAATGGTCCCACGTGGTCAATGTGAATGGTATGGAACGGTATCGCGACCTTTTGTATAGGGTGCATGAGGCCCGGTTTACGGCCTGTTGTGGATTTATAGTACAGGCAGCATAAACATGACTTAACATATTTAGTCACGAATTTTCGCATTCCTTTGAGCCAGTAGTTCTCTTTAACCTTTTCCAGAGTTTTATCCACCCCGAAATGACCCTGTTCATCATGACATAATTTTACAATATTAAATCGCGAATTACGCGGAACCACCCATTTATTTCCATATTCCGTACGTCTAAAAACGACGCCTCCCTTTAAATCATATACGTCAAAATATTGTTTCGTATCATATTGAACATTACCATCCTGTAAAATTTTCATTATTATCTCGATATCCGGGTCCTGAATCTGTGCGGCTCTTATCCACTCGCCTTCGGTAATGTCTACATGCAAGCATTCGATAGGGTTGCGACTCAAGTAATCAACATGTACCCCTTGAGCTCCAGGCCTGTAGGCAATATTGAAATGGAAGTCTTGCATGTAAACCCACCACCTAGCGACCCTGGGTTGGATATCTCTCTTTGTCGCCGTAGCTCGCACAGCGGTGCAGTCAGTGACAACGATAAACTCAATACCTAATAAATAAACTCGAAATGTCTTAAGGGCCTCGTGAACCGCAAGGGTCTCTAGGTCATATGAGTGGTACTTTTGTTCTGTAGCTGTCGTTTTCCTACTGTAATAGGAAACCACGTGCTCCAGCTTATCTTTTTTTTTGTATGAGCATAGCACCAAGCCCGACGGAACTGGCGTCAGTGTGGAGTTCAGTTTTAAGTGTTGGGTCAAAAATAGCTAGAACCGGCCTAGTAACGAGAATTCGTTTTATCTCGGACATTGCATTTTTTTGCTCTGGTCCCCATACCCAGTGAGAATCTTTGCGCAACAAACCTGTAAGCGATGCGACTAATTTCGCATAATTCTTTACGTATTTTCGGAAGTAATTTGCGAGTCCCAGGAACGACCTAACTTGCTTCACATTGGTCGGCTCGGGAGCCTGCTCTACAGCTTGGATTTCAAGAGTCCCTGGTCGTACTCCCTCTTCAGATATCTCTCTACCTAAATAATTTATCTTCGTTTGAAAAAATCTGCATTTGTCTAAATTTAATGTGAAATTATGTCTCTTTAAAGCTCCTAGGACCAATTTTAAATTTTTGAAGGCCTCTTCGATGGTTGATGCGGGTATCAAAATGTCATCGATATAAACTAAAGCTACACTGAACCGCAGTTCTCCTAGAGCTCTATTTATTGCTCTTTGAAATACAGCGGGCGCGTTTTTCAATCCGAAAGGAGTTCTCAAATACTCGCAATGGCAATCTGGAGTTACAAATGCAGTGATATGGACGGACTCATTATCTATGGGAATTTGATGAAACCCTGCCTTTAGGTCTAATGAAGTAAAATACTTCTTTCCCCCCAACCGATCAATGTGATCCTCGATATAAGGTAGTGGGTGAGGATCAGTCTTTGTCTTCTGATTAATCGCGCGATAATCTACGCACATCCGTAGTTCGCCGTTTTTCTTTGTTGTCAGGGTGATCGGACTAGCGTAAGCGGAATGACTCTCGCGAATTATACCAGCTGCTTCCAGTTCTTTAACAATGTCTTTAACTTTAGCTCGCTCAGCATAAGATAACCTCCTCGGACGATAATGAACTGGCTCATTGTCAGTGAGCTCGATTTTCATCGTCGAACTATTTACCCTACCTAACTCATGCATGTTTAATGCTACAGCAGTGCGATATTCGTTCAAAAGATAAATTAATTCAGCGAAGACTTTAGGATCAACTCCGGGACATTGAACGTCATCCGCGACGATGGGTTTCTCGTATTTCTCAATCATATTTACTTCGAAAATTTCCGAAGGTTTGATAGTGGTCTCCGCTTTGACAAGTTTAGTTTCTGACTCATTCGCTACTCCCGTTACTCCCGGATTTCTAAAAACATCACGACCGATAAGAATTTCCCGCGATAATTGGTTGTCAGGGACAACATAAGCTTCAATTTTTACCGGAATCTCGTCGATAGAAAAGCAAAAAGACGTACGAGCGATAGGTGTGGTCAGTGCGTAATTAAATGCTCCGAGGGTCTCCCAAGTTGGCTCTAACTTCAACCCTAATTTTCTCGCGACCTGATCTCTAATTATAGAGCAGGTACTACCGAAATCGAGAATATACCCTACTTCTATGCCATTAATGTGACCTATCTTTGGAGGGTTCTTAGGTTTACTTTCTTCGACCTGACATACCTCTGGAAGCCCCCCACTTAGTCATGCCGACCCCTTCTCGGCCTGTTCTCTTTTCTTTTTATAACAACGGTCCTCCGAATGATTAGGTCTATGACAGTAATTGCACTTTAACCCTGTGTTTCTATCCCTCATTGAATTTGGAGCACTAGTTATACTGGATTTAGGATATTTATTATTTTCAGAGGATTTTGTTTTTAGTTCTGGGCAATCGCGCCTAACATGACCTGATCGATTGCAATTGTAGCAAGTTCCCTTCTCTTTCCCGGATCGACTATTTGATTTCCCGGATGAACTCTCTCCCGAACGGCTTTTCCTGACTTCACTTTCGCTGCCGACAGGTTTGTTGAAAATACTAAGGCACTTATTAAGCTCATGTAATGTTTTGCACTGTGCTGCCAGTACCGCCGTGCGTGTGCTTTCGTCACTTATTTCATGCACTACGTAATCTACTAACTTATCTTCTGATAGTTCTAGTTTCAACTTATTTAGCTTCCCCAACTTTTTGAAACAATATGCCTGCAAGTCTTGGCCCTGACTACTTTTATATAAAACTGCTTCTTCGAGTAATCTACCAAAATTCACTTCCCCCGGAAACTGTTTCGCGATGGCATAAGAGAATGCTGGCCAGGACAATTGCGAATCATGTAATTCATTATACCACAACCTGGCGTTACCCCGGAGCCTACATACAGCCAACTAAAGCTTAGTCTTTTCATCCCAGTCGTATAAGGCACCGAGAGTGTTAATTTTTTCAAGCCATTCCGACGCCGAAAGGCTTCTTTCGATTGGATCGTACTCAGGCAGAAACTTCTCATTAATAAAATTGTTACCTGATTTTCTCGTACTCATCTTAACAATGCTAGTCAATGCGTCCGTGAGTTTTGCAAAGTCAGATTCACGGCTGGAAATTGTACATGGCGACGAATTCCTGTCTGCAGAGATTGGGCTGTAACTTCGCACGGAGTGTTCCCTCTTTGATCTATGCCTTTTGGAGCGACGCCGCTCCTCCATCGATCGTGCTCGGTCACGTTTTCCTCCTCTTTCACGATGACCTCGATCACTACTATTGCTCCGACTTCTTCGTCCCATTTTCGTGGGCTAACACTTCACAATGTCACAGTTTAGATTCTTGAATCACAGTACACTATTTTTGTTTTGTTAGCACACACTCACACACAGTATTTGAGCGGAAGTGTATCCCACTTCTGATTTGTGGTAGGTAAAATCTTTGTTATAAACAATAAAATTCACAATCGTCCACGAGTAAATAAAGATTTATTATATTTATGAGTATAAGCACACAGAGATGGAATAATTGGCGTAAATATTATCCCGTACAATCAACTAGCGAAATTTTGAAATATGTCTATCGTCCGGAAGTGACTCCAAAAATTACAATTGCGAGAAAACCGATCTACCGTCGTTGGCAACCCAGACAATACTGCCCTCCGACCCTTTGAGGAGGGCTCGTCTCAGGCCCAGAGAGGAGCGACCACGTTCCTCCCCTTGCCTGCCAGCTTTCCAAAAATGTGTAGTCCCTGGAAAGCGTCAATCCTTCGCTTTCACTTTTACGAGCAGTTTTTAGGAGATTTGCTGTTGGAGTTTGAGTCCTGGGAAAAATCTAGAAAGCGTCTAACCAGTGGCTCTCAAAAATTGCGTCTCCACATTATATTTCATATTCTTTACTTCTATGAAGATTAGAAAAATTATTGTATTTGTAACAAAACAAAAAAAATCATAAAACAAAAAGAGTCGTAATTATATTTTAATCTCTAAAATTATATATTGTTCGTCACTGCTAGTTTCTAATGGAAACATATTAAAAAAAAAAAAAAAACGTAAATTTACTTCTTTTATCATATTACTGAAAATGTAAAATTGTTTTGTTTAGAAATAAATCACTGAAGAGGACTCCCACATGAGTCGAAACGTCTGATTAAAAAACACCGTTTTTTGATTACTGGACCCTAAAGCGCATACAAAGAAACACCAACTCATTTAATACCAGAGGGGCAATACAATTTCCCATTATGAATTTAAAAATAATATTTTCATAGCTTATGCTTGACTTCGAAAATTTTATTAACATTTTATACTTGTTGAATAATGATTATATTATGACATGCAAGACGCACCTTCTAAATATAAAAACATGGTTTTTATTTAAACATTTGTTAACCCGTAGAAGGCACACTGGTGCGAATTCGCACTAACGATAATTTCAATTTTGTAAAATTCAAAGCAAAATGAATTCAAATTTTACATGGGAAGGCATATTCACTTTTCAAATTATCTATAATTTTCATGGTGATAACGAAATTCAAAAACGGAAAATCCCGAGTCGCACTAGTGTGTCTGTAAAGAGTGCGTGAAAGAAGTGTGCCTTCCACGGGTTAATTATGTTTATAAGATTCATAATTAACACATTTATGTAATTTATAATAAACATTCGAAGTGAATAAATAACCTTAAAATTATTATCCCCCCCTTGAGAGTGGATGGAAGGGAAATTATTGGATGCCTAAAGCCCTTCTCTGGATCCGCGCCTGCAGGCATTCAATTCGCGCTGGCTCAGTTCGTTTCAACGAATCAGAAAGCAGAATTTGGGCGAATTTAAACATGTTAATTTGCCTCAATCCTCCCGAATTAGTTTCTTTTTGCTGGGATAGTAAACTTCAATTATCTTGTTTGAGAAATTCAAGTCTGGGCTTTGTTTGAGGGGGGGGGGGGCCGGCGGTGCCCCCCCCCTGAATCCGCGGCTGTATATATTAATTTTATTAAGATACTTTTTCGGGATTCTTCATTTATCTCATTATTTGAAATGTTTAAAAATGTTTAAAAATAGTTTCGAATTTTCTTTAAAAATTATTTTCTAAAATAAAAAAAAAGCATTGAAAGCTTTCGTAGGAATCTTAAGAAAAAAAAATTATTTTCTTCAAACCCTTCAAAATTCTTGGAAAGGGTCGTACAATTACCCACTCTGATCTTCTTTATCGACATTATCAAACTGGAAAAATGCCGCCCTGCTTGATCACTCAAGTAGGAGCGTCTATCGTTTATTTTAGTTCCTAACCTGGATAGATGCACTCAGAGCGCTTTGATTTTAGTTCGCAAAAGCTTAGGTGCTGAGGGGGCGCTGCGGGAAATTACTCGAAATTGAATGTATGGGATCGGCAATCTCCCACCTCATCTCTGGCTCAATCACATCTCTGCTCCGTCTGGATATAGCAACATGTCAATATAAAATGTAATCTTCGTTATCTAAAACGGGCACTGGAATTTTTCTATAGAAAGGCATCCATTGTGTTAAGAGTCCTAGGTTTACGTCAAGTTGTTGATGTATAATGCCCGCCACAACATTATGTCTGTACGTATATTCTCTCTGAGCCATTACGCGACAACCATAAATAATGTGCTCGTTGAATTCGTTGGTATCTCCACATAATCGGTACCGGTCAACCACGTCTTGATGTAACACGTGATGCGATAATTTTTGGTGCTGACAACTCTGTCCTGAATCGCAATGACGAATGCTTTCGTTTCTGGAAACAGCACGTCCCTTTTCAGCCAAATATTGGATGCCTCACTATCCACTTCATATTGATCTAAGTTTGGGTGTGCTTGCCGTCGATGGCTTTCTGTCCCCGCTGCGTTTCTAATTCCTCTATAGTTTCTGCCCTGATATTCTTGGCCTCCACTGAGGATAAATTTAAGAACATGTAGTCAAGATCGCAACTGTATAACTTGTGACTTACGCAGTTTCCTAACATCTACAACGCCCCTACCCCCTCTATGTCGTGGTAGTAAATAATGGTAAATCACCCTTTCAATTGCCGAATTACTGTGGTGCATTCGGTGCTTCGTCATTTCTACACGGATGAATCTGTTTAATCGTTCGAGGTCGGTGTTCGACCAGTTAATGAGTCCAATGAGGGATGAAGACAGGGATGGCATAGGTGTTGATTGCGCTGATCTAGTTTGTTGAGTTAAGAGAACTCTTTAGAACCAATCTAAGTCTTGTAGTGAAGGCGTTCGTTAGGCTTTTCTTAACTATCGTATGCTGAATACCCTAAGCTTCGAGAGCACCCAGGTATTTATATGACTCACCCTAAGCCATTGCCTCGATCTCATTCTCGAAATCGTTCTCTACCTCTGAGGTCCCTAATTCTCCTCTGGTTAAATGCGCTGTTCTGCATTTATCTAGTCCAAACTCCATGTGGATATCATTGGAAAAGTGCTTTGTGACATGGATCACTTCTGCAGTTCCTGGTCCGAACTAGCGTATAGCTTAAGCTCATCCATGTATAGAAGATAAGTCACTTGATAACCATGCTCGTTATCATGTATTCGGAACCCATGAGACATGCTATTTAGTATTTTACTCAATGGGTTCAATGCTAACAGAACCACAGTGCACTAAAGGAGTCGCCTTAAAAGATACTTGTAATGCGTATTAATCTAGTTATCCTTGGTTGTACATTATCAGAATACTTGATTATTGTACCCCAAAGCATCATCACACGACTCAGAAAGCCGATGATGCTTGGGCAGATTTTGTAAATGTTTAACACTTCGAGCAAATAGTCATGTTATATGGAAGGAAACTCTTGCTTGTAGTTAATGAATGCATGTGCAAGTTTCTTTGATGTTTAAGAGCTTGCGTCATTGCAACAGCGCCTATGGCGCCTACAACATCCTTTTTGTTCTTTTGTTAGAATGTCATTCTCGTCACAGTGAGAATAAACCTTATCTGCAATGATGGCTGCAAGGCATTTACGAATTGTTGGAAGACAGACTATCGGTCTAAATTTAGATGGATTTTGAAAGTCTGGTTTTTTAGGCAACGTATACGTAGTACCCTTGAGCATAAAGCCTGTCATCAGATCTGAGTGTTCGATGATCTTCTGAAAACACCTTGCCAACGCAGGATAAACACTTGTCAGGAACTTGTACCAGAAGTTGTGCACCATGTCAATCCGGGGCATATTATTATTTTTTTCAACTATTATTATTAATGATAATATACGTATATTAATAATTTTTGGAAAAACAACCACGATTGAGAGATGGTTGTACTCAAGTTCTGAAAGTATGGAGAGAGAGGTGCAGGTATCTCAAAAACTCGATCACTTCGGCTGCTCAGGGTGCATTTTTGTCTCTGTCAGTTAGTCACAATTCGACCTTTGACTATTTCGGTTCCAAATATTCATACAGTTCATCTAAATATATGTGATGCATGTGAATTCTTATGTTATCAATTAATTTCAGATTATTATTGTTTTTATCCCAATCCTATGTCCCGACGCGACGCACTGTGGGCGGTTTTGTTGAATTTTGTCTCCAAATCGTAGAACTTTTGATAGGAATGACCTAGAGGGGAGATTTTTTCACTTGAAGATAAATCTTAAGCAATTATAGGAAAATATAGAAAAAGTGTAAAAAATAAATTTTGACCTTGAAAATCTATTTTGAATTCAGCAGTTTTTTTTTAAATTTCGGCCATCGAATACCACGGGCGTATAGATATCATGTTTAATGTTATAAATACGTTTATTAATAGATTTTTGTATGCTGATTCCCAATCCGGCCTGCAAATTAAAGTAGAACTTCAGGATTCTGAGAAAAATGCGATTGTATCTGCTATTTTAATCCTTGAAGGAATATATTATTTCTATCAAAGCAAATTTCATTATTCGAAGTATTCAAAGGTTTTTTTGGGTCGCTGATTTCAAATCCGAACACAAAATGTTAACATTCAAAATGACGAATCCAATGTGGCGGACCGGAATTTAAAACAAACATATTTGACTGAAAATTGCTACATAGGTGTTTGTCGGGTCGCTGATTTCAGATCTAAAGTCGAAATATCAAAAATCAAAATGGTGCACCCAATATGGCGCATCACAATTGTGTAAATAAAACCATTTTTACTAATTATTCTTTTCTCATATCTTTTATTTGTACTATTTTTCTTCATTAACACTTTTTTTTAATTTTTTTTATTTTTACAACTGTCATCTGCCATATTGGATTCACCATTTTGAATTTTGGTATTTTGACTTCGGATTTGGAATAAGCGACCCGAAAGATACCAGTGAAGCAATTTTTAGTCAAATATGTTTGTTTTATATTATGATCCGCCATATTTCATTCACCATTTTGAATTTTGGTATTTTGACTTCGGATTTGAAATCAGCGACCTCAGAAACCATTGAATACTCCGAATAATGAAATTTGCTTTGATAGAAATAATGAATTTCTTCAAGGATCAAAACAGCAGATACAATCACATTTTTCACAGAATCCTGAAGTTCTACATTAATTTACAGGTCTGATTTGAAATCAGCATGCAAAAATCTATTGAGAAACGAATGTATTACATAAAAAATTATATCTATACGCCCGTGGTTTTCAAGCTCAAAATTTATTCTTTATACTTTCTCTTTTTCTTCCTAAATTCGTGAAAGATTTATCTTCAATTAAAAAAATCTATTCCTCTACATCATTCCTGTCCAAAGTTCTACGAGTTTTAGACAAAATTCAACAAAACCGCCCAAAGTGCGACGCTGGTATAAATTTATATCTTTCGTTGAGAAAATGAAACTGTTTCAAAATATATGATCTTTTAACGCCCCCCCGCCCCCCCCCATGTAGTCCTAAAGAATTCCCGCAATCACTGATCGGTTTTAGAGCCGGTTCAGAAACGAATACATTTTTTTATCGATTTTATGTTTTTCTCAAAAATTGTTTTGGATGTGAATTTTTTTTAAAATCAAGTGCTAGGATATCATATATTATAGCTTGAGGTTTTAAATGAATGGATTTTTAATTCAAGGTACCACATTTTTACATTGATCATTTTCAATTTAGATTTAATCGATTTTGAAGGATTTCAGCTTGAAATTTTTTTCGTTTCACTCTTTTTTCATTCGATTATTTAATGCTGAAAACTTCCAATTTAAATTTATTGAATATTTCGTGCTTAAAATTTTAATGTTTCTATTTCAACTTACTGTTGGATTTGAATGCTTGAAATTGTTTCAGCTTGGTTGCTTTAAATGAACAATTTTCAATTAAATAGGTTTAATTCTGCGAGTACATTGAAATGGCTGAATTTTCAAGAGGGTTAAGTTCACAGTTAGAAACAGAAAAATGTTAACACCAAGTCTTTTAAATGTTCAAGGTTCTCATGAAGGAAACTCTAAACTATTTTAAATATTTCAAGTTGGAAATAATTTTGTTTTAAACGTTTGAACAAAAATTTAGTATTTTGAACATCTAGAATCCAGTAATATTGCGCTTTGAACGCTGGCATTTGAACTGTTTCATTTTATTTTTGTTTTTAATTATAGAAGGATTTAATCACAATCCTTAGATATAATTATTTATATGTGTTTAACAATAATTAAATGCTATTATTGATTTCATTTTTTACTCAAATTGAATTAAATGAATATTTAATACTATAATTACCGCTGCTATGAGCCTTTGCAGTTCATCATTTTCGAGAAGAAGTTTTTGATACCTCTCTTCATCCTCTTTAGACATTCCCACGTCTGGATTATACTTGGATTCGGCTTTATCTTTCGGGTGCCTGATGACTTCGATGACTTTAGGAACAAAAATCAAAGCCATGCTGAGGAAACAGCAGAAGATAATGGCTAATGCGACAAAGGCAAAACTGGCGTCCTGCTGACTAGCAATGACCATTGTCACCGGTGCCGTAATTAAACAGAGTACCACAACATTGTATATCGACATCCCAACGTATCTTGAATCATTGATTTGTTTCACTTTTATACTGCGGGTTTCATAAGCCAAGAACAATCCAAAAACCAAGATGAAGCCCTTGTATCCGTATATTATACCTGAAGATGTATAAATGATAAAATCCAACATATCTATAGGTAAGAAGAATAAATAGATTGATAATGGTTGAATTTATGAATTCTCAAAGGTACACCTATTTGAACTTGAAGAAAATATGCATGCTTTTAAACACAATTTGAGACCTTGTCCAATCAAAAGTTTGAGAAAGTTCAAAATTTACCTGACCTCCACCGTAAGTTCTAAAGAGATTAAAACTTCTTAATTAAAAAAAATGATAAATAGCCAAGTCAAGGTAACCACTTCTTTTTTATGTAATTGTAACGATAATGGTAACTTTTGAGAGATAACATACCGAACACTGCATACCCAGGTGAAAATATCCGCGTGGAACTTTACCTGGAAATAAGCGTTGAAATCCACGTGGAAATATGGGTGATTTTTTGAAACAGTACAAGTGAAAATCGACGCAGACCTCTAAACGCAATTGTTCAACTGTAAATATCTCGTAAACCGTAAAAGATAAGGTATTAATGGATGTCATTTTTGAGTTTCAGGTACTCTGAGTACTTAAAAAACATGTATTATTGCACAGGTTTCGTGGTGGTTTTAGGATTTTAGGTATGCGCAAACCAAGCCATAAAGTACCACGTGGAAATTCACATAGAATATCACGTAGTATTTACGTGATGCTTCGACGTTTTGTTGCTCGTTTCAAATTACCACTCAAACTTTTTTCACGCGAATATTTTCACCGATGAGTAATACTTCCAGTTCAAGGGATAAAAGCTCGAAACATACCATTTGAAATAATTGAACACTGATACATTGCAAAAATAGTAACACATAAAATTACCATTACGTTTTCTTCACTCACCAAACCAAGTGTTATTGTATTCGCTTTCACAATGCTCTAGTAAAGGTCTTATCCTGGCATCGTCGTCTCCTATTAAGGGGGCTTCTAGGGCAAACTCCTCCATCTTTCTTTGCAGGGGATCCAGTCCCTGCCAAGCGCCCAAAATCAGTATGTCAATCACCACAAGAGCAGTAACCATCGTATACAATTTCCATGGCTGAATTTTCTTCTGTACAGATGAAATCTTCTGTTTAGCCATAAATAACTAGAAAAATTCAAGGGTCTGCATGAGGATCTGCAACACATGCAGGAGTTTTTCTACGTGCGTCATATAAGAAATATCCCATGCGAAAAATGTTATAAACTAGAATATGATAAATTTACTTTAAAAAGTGCGGCGTCAATCCGTGAACTTTTTCTATACAGTCTAATAGACTGAAGATGGATTTTTGAAATGGGAGACTGGAAAGGGATAATACTTAAACTTACAGTAAGACCGACCACGTACAATCGACACACTTCTTCACATGCCAATCGCCGATTTTGCAAAAAAGGGGCCATCCACAAATCTCGTAACGCTAAAAATAGTAAATGTTACCCCCCCCCCCCTCCCCCGCACCCTCGTGACAGAACGTGGCGATGTAAAGACCCCCCGAAGGGTCATGTTTGATAATGAATTGCAATAAAATACCATGATATTAATGTTTACTTTAATAACTTATTTTTACACGGCTTCGCATGGGTGCCCTCTCACGATGCCGAACACATAATTTTTCAACTCTAAACCTTTGCACGCAAATTAGAAATACATGATAAATGCTATAAAAAATGAGTTAAACGTATCTCAGCTCTCTAAATATGAATTTGTGAAAATTTCACTAGTTGAATTAGTAAATGTATGGTTCACTAACCAAATAGTAATATTTTTATGTTTTACATTTGAAATAGTAAATATTTTACTAATAAATTAGTAAAAGTTTTACTAATCTCAATTAGTAAACATGGTTCACTATTATTAAGTAGCTTCGCTTCACTAATTCATTAGTAACTTAGCGCGATCACTAACGAATTAGTGAACTGCAACGATTTTGACCAATCTGAAGTCATATTCTCATATGACATTGCGTAATTGTAAAATTGACATTGACATTGTAAAATATAACAATTTATCTAATTATTTAAGAAGGCTTGAAATACAGGTTGGAAAGACTATTTTTAAATTTGTAAAATTCCTGGTCAAAAATAAATGCACTGTTATTTCCCGGTTTTTCCCGGTCTCATGAGATTCCCGGTCCAGCGGCCACCCTGAAATTATCATATTATTGTTCTATTTAACTATGGCCAGTAGACAAAAAGCAACTCAAGATCAATTTATTCATTTATTATCGCCAACGGCCATACCACACTGAAAAAACCAGTTCTCGTTAGATCACTGAAGTTAAGCAGTGTTGGGCGCGGTTAGTACTTGGATGGGTGACCATTCGGGAATACTACTGCGTGTTGTTTTATAATCTCCTTTCAATTTATATTTATTTTGAAAAAATTAATTTTTTCACTGAACAATTAGTGCATTTTTACTGTATAATTAGTGACTTTTCACTCTTCAATTAGTACACACTGCAATGACAGGGATTACTAATTGCTTAGTGGAATTTCACTAATTTCACAAGTGGACAATTTCCACTAATCAAATTAGTAGTTTTCTACTAATCGTGAGTGGCCGACTTCTCTCTAATTGAATTAGTGAAATTTCACTAGCAATTAGTGAAATTTCACTAATTCAGATTTAGAGAGAGGGTACCATCGTACCTGACTTGGCCTAGCGACCCTTTTCTATTGTGCGGTGCTCCGCCTGGAGGGAACTCGAACTCGAAGCTGGACGAAGCGCTGTGGTGCTCAACAGTAGGCTTCTGTGTATGTATGCGCGAGGGTACCTTTAAAATTTAAATTGCTCTGTTCCCACCTCTATTTCCACCGGAGGCTACTGACTGTGTACGTTGCGGTGGTAATGCAAAGTACGTAACGTTATCGTTGGCTAACCTTAATTGCAAAGTAACGTACGTTAGATAAATAAATGAATAATTAAATAAATAATTGGATGAATAAATAAATTATGGTACCTTTAAAATTTATATGAGATGCGTTTTTTTTACGTGGTGATCCCCAGTAGGCCTAGTCAGTTCTGGAAACTGACATTCTACCAATCCGCCTTCGCATATCACGATTGAATAATTAAATAAATAAATGGATAAAAGAATAATTGAATGATTGAATAATTGAACGATTTAATAAATTAAAAAAATTTTATATAAATTTAAAACCTCAAGATTTAAGAACTGTGTACCGCTAAGGAATTTTCCATGCGGCTAACTAACTAGCTCATAGTGGGGATGGGGGTGGCTCATTAGGAACTAGATTTCACATTTGACCTGAGTTCTAGATCATTTTGTCATTAGTTTAATTTTAAACGTTGGAGGATAAAGTTGTCTACGTGTTTTTTTACAGTAATGAGCAATCGGGACGCTAACAGGTTGCATGCCATAATAAAATAAATTGTTTTACTTGGCACGCATGTTATAACGGACTGTTGAAAAGGGTATTGTGGAATAGAACGTATACATTATATACATTCAACGGTAAACCATTCAAAAAATTTTATAAATCCATCAGGTCGCAATATCCACACGCAAGGGATAGAATCTCAATGGTCCAAAGTAAAGCGTGATATGCGAAGGCGGAATGGTAGAATGGCAGTTTCTAAAACTGACGATTATTTAATAGAGTATATTTGGAGGAGCATGCATGGTTCAGTTGAAGAACTTTTTATAGATTTTACTAAAGCACTTTTCAATTTTTACCCACATTGAATGTTGCATGTAAGGTGAATTTTGCATGATAAATGACTTAATTAACAAAAAATAAATGAAAAAAATAAATAAAATGATAAAAATAAAAAAAAAACAACGCGTGCTTAATTGACAAGTGGACTAGGCCTACTGGGGATCACCACGTAAAAAAAAAACGCGCCTCAGTCTCGACCTCCATGGTGGTGTGGAACAGAGCCATCTAAATTTTGAAGGTACCATCATTTATTTATTCATTCAATTCATTATTTAATTATTTATTTAATTATTCATTTATTCATTCAATTAGTTATTCAATGATTTATTTATCTAATTAATTATTTATCTATTTAATTATTCAATCATTTAATTACTCAATTATTCATTCAATTATTTATTTAATTATTCATTCATTTATTCATTCAATTATTCATCATTTAATTGTTTATTAAATTATTCATTTGATTATTCATTTATTTATCTAACGTACGTTACTTTGCAATTACAGTTAGCCAACGATAACGTTATGTACTTTGCATTACCACCGCAACGTACATAGTCAGTAGTGTCCAGTGGAAATAGAGGTGGGAACAGAGCCATTTAAATTTTAAAGGTACCCTCGCGCGGACATAAACAGAAGCCTCCGGTTGAGCACCACAGCGCTTCGTCCAGCTTCGAGTTCGAGCTCCCTCGAGGCGGAGCGCCGCACAATAGAAAAGAGTCGCTAGGCCTAGTCAGGTACGATGGTACCCTGAGATGCGTTTAACGCCAAAAATTGTTTCAGAAAATCTTGAAAAAGCACAATATCATTCATTTGAAGAGATTATTAAAGTACTCGAAACAATTAACAAAAAGAAAAAATACTGAAATTCATGAAAAGGAAAGTTTTTACCGTTATGAAACATCAAGTTGTTTAAAATGTTTTAATGGTTTTGATTTTAATATTATAGTTCAGATAGAAAAGCTGTACTTATTATTAAAAAGGTTATAGCAGCATGTATTTTTTTATGTGAGCTAAAAAATGGCCAAACTCTGAATTTATTTATGACAATCGTTTAAATAATCAATAATTATTGTGAATTCGCAAAGTGTATCGGAAGAAGAGTTATTGGAAATACATTCTTTGTGGATTGAGCCTATTAGTTGAAGAATAGAAAAACTCTTAATTTTTTTAGGAAAATTGTTTAAATAACCAATAATTCTTGGAAATTTTCAAAGTATCATAGAAAAAATTCATCGGAAAGATATTCTTAGCTAATACTGTGGAAAAGTTGAGCATATTCGTAAGTATTATTATGTAGGTCTTACGGTCTTCAATAAAGTAAAAGAAATAACAAACGAAATTACTAAAGAATTCGTTTATTACTCATGCTGACGTTTCGGCTATCACTGCGTGCCTTTTTCCAAGAATCTAAATAAATGATATATAAATAACAACAGCTCTAAATTTTCACACAAAAAAATTAAAAGTAAAATAATAAAAATACCTGTCATTAGTATCTTGCAAGAAACAAGAGTTTTTTCAATTTTGGAGTCCACAATATGTCAAAAGTTTTATAGTCAAATTTAAAAATAATTCTAAAATGTGACCATAATTAAAAAAAAACAATTATATAACATCGTATCGTAGAAAAAAGCCTCAAAAATTGAAGAGGCTTTTTTACATAGAGACTACATCTTGAATTAGGAAAAACAAATCTTCATAATGTTTTGGGACAACGAGGAGCATATGAGAAAGTAGACAAGAGACAAACATTTAAGGGGATTTATCAGCGTTATAAAACGGAATTCCAGTTTCCGGCCACACGGCTGAATATTTTGGTCTGATATTTTGCATACCTCATCTAAATAATATTCTCTTTTCGGGCAAAGAGCCGGTTTTTTGAAAAAAAATGCTTATATTTAAAATTATAAGCAAGAAGAAAAGAAGAATAGAGAAAAAATGCAGTGACGCTCAGTACTCGCTGAGTTTGTATTTTCGATGCCTGTGCCTCGAAAAAAACTGATTGCGGATTGGGGCAAAATTGAAGGCTGTAGAGAATGTAGACTGTAGAGTGTATACCTTTGGAACGAAATGCTATCGTGTCCACTTCAACATTTCCATTATTGGGGCAAATACTAACCGATTTTCATGAATCTTTTTTCCACTTTCTTGAAATTATATGAATAAACTATTTTTGCGAATTAAAATTATATCACGCAATTCTTTCATAATTTCAGTTTTTTGAACCGGCCTGCATCTCATAACAATGAGGAGGGAGATTCGTTCCGGTAATTCGACGCGCTCGAGTCTTTCCACTCGCGCGACGCGACGGGGCGTCTGGGTCGAGGCACAGGCATCGAAAATACAAACTCAGCTAGTACTGAGCGTCACTGCATTTTTTCTCCATTCTTCTTTTCTTTTTGTTTATAATTTTAAATATAAACATTTTTTTAAAAACCCGGCTCTTTACCCGAAAAGAGTATATTATTTAGATGAGGTATGCAAAATATCAGACCAAAATATTCAAACGTGCGGCCGGAAACTGGAATTCCGTTTTATAACGCTGATAAATCCCCTTAAGGTGGTAAATTCATTAATACAGAATAAAGGCGTCATTTAAATGAATCGCAAATGAGGAAAGCGCGCCAAAGCCACTGGATTTTAAATTCGATTTGATTATTTTATGATACTTTGATATATTTTGTTGACATTCATCATTTCTGTCTGTAAGTTAATAGAAATATTGTGATATATGTTTATAAAAATGGATTATATAATTCGTCTTTTATAAGTATTTCTTTCTTTAGCCAGAATTTTAATATTGTTAAAATCAAAATCAAAGTGATGGTTAAAGATCCTACAATGTTGTGATAAACCTGTATTCAAATTTCCAACTCTACAATCTCTTTTATGTTCAGAAACTCTAGTTTTTAATGATCTACCTGTTTGACCAATATACACTTTTTCACAACAATTACATTTTATAAGATAAACAATTCCAGACCAATTTTCGGTGTTATCAGTATCTTTTTGGTTGAGTAAACATTTTTTAAGAGTTTTTTTATTGCTAAAATAAATATTTATGTTAAAAGGCATTAAATTAAGTGATATAGATTTCAGAAAAGAAAATTGGGATGAAATTAAAATCACATTAGTTCAAAATACTTAACCTCTTCCTTTAATAAATAACATTATTCGAGAAAGAATTCATGAAATCTACAATAGTTTTAGTAGGAAAAATAACTGGATTGACACTTATCAAAAATCCGATCTAAAAGTTAGGTTCCCTTATGTTCAGGGTCTCTCGGAAAGGTTGAGAAAATCCTTTACAAAATTTAACATAAATGTTTATTTTAGCAATCAAAACCCTCTTAAAGAATTTTTACTCAACCAAAAAAATACTGATAACACCGAAAATTTGTCTGGAATTGTTTATTTTATAAAATGTAATTGTTGCGAAAAAGTATATATTGGTGAAACAGGTAGAACATAAAAAACTAGAGTTTCTGAACATAAAAGAGATTGTAGAGTTGGAAATTTGAATACAGGTCTATCACAACATTGTTGGAACTCTAACCATCACTTTGATTTTGATTTTAACAATATTAAAATTCTGGCTAGAGAAAAAAATACTTATAAAAGACGAATAATAGAATATCCATTTTTATAAACAAATGTCACAATATTTCTATTAACTTACACACAGAAATTATGAATGTCAACAAAATATATCAAAGCATAATGAAATAATCAAAATCCAATTCAAAATCCAGTTGCTTTGACGCGCTTTCCTCATTTGTGATTCGTTTCAATGACGCCCTTATTCTGTATTAATGAATTTACCGCCTTAATGTTTGTCTCGTGTCTACTTTGTCATATGCTTCTCGTTGTCCCAAAATATTATAAAGATTTGTTTGTCCTAATTTGAGATGTAGTCTCTATCTAAAAAAGCCTCTTCAATTTTTGAGGCTTTTTTCTACGATGCGATGTTATATATTTGTTTTTTGAAATTGGAGTCATATTTTAGAATTATTTTTAAATTTGACCATAAAACTTTTGACATATTGTTGACTCCAAAATTGAAAAAACTCTTGTTTCTTACAAGATACTAATGACAGGTATTTTTATTCTTTTACTTTTAATTTTTTTTTTGAAAAATTTAGAACTGTTGTTATTTATATATTATTTATTTAGATTCTTTGAAAAAGGCACGCAGTGATAGCCGAAACGTCAGCATGAGTAATAAACGAATTATTTAGTAATTTCGTTTGTTATTTCTTTTACTTTATTGAAGACCCCGTGTGGAAATGCAAATGGGGGGCTGGTCGGGTACCAGACCAGTTGGCCCCACTTTATGTCGGGGGCTAGTTGGATCAACTAGCCAGTACCCGACCAGTTCTTCACGGTGAATTAGTCGGGGGCTGGCCGGATGATCCCCGTCGGGATCTAGTTGGGGTCTAGTCGGGTACTACCCAGGTGAGAGTACACCACTGGCGCAGTACCACTATTGCTATGCTCTAATGATGTAACAAAAAAAGTATTGAAAAAATCAATAATAATTTATTGCGATTATTTTGTCTATAAATGAACGATAATATATAATAGATATTGTTTTTGACATACTTCAGACCAAATAAAAAAGGAGGTTAGTTGTTGAATCCTTTATTCTGCAGCCAACGTTTCGAAAACATAATGTTTTCCTCATCAGGACAAATATTTTTCGAAGTTCATCAACATCTCTACTAAATACAGATTTCTATTCCTCTTCTTCTTTGCTTAAAAATCTTCATTTTCACGTTACATTTTGTTTAAATTAAATTGTTGTCTTAAATATACTAAAATTCATGTTGTCAAGTGTAAAATTTTCGTTAGTTTTGTTCAAATTAAATCGGAAACATAACAATCGTTATGCTCCATTTTTGCGAAGAGGAATTGAGAATTTGTCTATAAATGTTAATTGCCCTGCTTAAGGTGGAGTTCGAATGCTGCGGCGGAGCCCAAGCTGGCCGCACGGCGGAATACCTGCAAATCGGCATTGTGGTAAAAGCCGCATGTTTGATTTCCAATGCGACGACTGCAACCACTATATCAGTGCAGTTCTATCGTCTGCGGCAGTAGGCTGTTGTACGCCATGGCAGAAATACTACAATTATTATTTGATTTCCTTGACGAGGAAGAAGATCTATTATTACTTTTATTTAAAGATGCAGTTCGGAATGAACCTCCGGCCTTGTATGCGACAAAAGATCTTGAGGAATTTCAAAAGACTCTCATGGTGAGACATTTTCTAAATAATGACGCAGTATTTCGAAAATTTTTTCCGGGTAAATATTCATCAATTTAATTATGTGCTGTCCATAATTGAAGATGAACTAATGGGAAAATCATGTGGATAATGTAAAGCTTTTACTGATTACTTTAGCAGTGATCTTGGCACAGTGTAGTGGCAATTAAAACCTGACAGGAGAACTGACAAAGTCTAATAAAATAATTACGTGGTAGGAACGTTTTTTTTTATATTCATTCATAAAGGAGCGTATGTGTTTATTTATGTACGTAATTATTTATATATGTAATTATGCATTATGTAGTAATTTATGTATGTGCATGATCGACTTTCCTAATTCTTTTTTGAAAAGTAAATTGTTTTGTAGAAAATTCACTATTTTGTTGGATATTTCATCTTCTTCTGCTAGAAATACAACTGGTTACAATATATTCTTTTCTTCTTCGATAATACAACTATTAGGTTGGGAAATCGTCTATTTGTATCAATTTTATATCAATTCATTAGTTAAATTCTCAATGAAAAAAACACGAATTCTCAATAAAATACATTAACTTTTGACCATACAGTTCAATATTATACCAAAAATGAATTTCCATCAAAAATTTAATTGTTAATATTTCAATCAAGAAATACAAGTTTTCAACCAAATACGTGAATCCTCAACTTGCACATCTTAATTTACAACCAAACAGTTGGATTTTCCACTAAAAAAATTTCCTTTCTACCAAAAGAATGATTTTTTAACAAAATACGTAAATTTTCAATGAAAAGTTGAATTTTTAATTGAGAAGATTTATTTTTAACCAAAAAGATTAATTTTTCATTAAAAATATTACAGTTGATATTTCAACCAACAAATATTTAAATTTGAAACTTAGACCAGTTTAATCAAGTGAAGAAAAAGACGAATATTCAACAAAACATTCGAATCTTCAATTAAAACATATTAGTTTTCAACCAAACAGTTGCATTTTCAACCAAAAAGATCAAATTTATACCAAAAGAAACGAATTTTCGAACAAATTGTTGAATTTTGAACCAAGAGGATTAATTTTTAACAAAATACCCTACTTTTCGACTGAAGAATTTAATTTTTAACTAAAAAAAGATTTACTTTCTATCAAAAATAAAACAGTTGATTTTTCAATCAAAAAAATTGATTTTCAACCAAAAAAAGTCCCCTCATCTGAAAATTTTAAAAATCTTTTCAAATGCAATTTCTCCCCACACCTTAAATCTCACATTAAGGTCCTTGTAAAATTTGTTTTTTGCATCAAATATGCAGGGATGCTGCCGCACTAATTCTACTAACTTCGAAACGTCCATAATTTTGATTACAAAATAAAATTTTCCACGAAACTCTTGTTCGATAAACTAGAAAACCGTCGCGGCTGTGCGTCTAGACTGCTACTAGAAGCAGTCGTGACGTCCGGGGTGTTTGTCTCAAACTTGTCGCACACCTTCCGCCGCCGGTGCACTCGAACTCAGTCCCGCGATCAGAATTTAGGAGAGCGGCCGTACTCGAACTCAGTCCCAAATTTAGTCCGGCGGCGCTGTCTCATCCGTTCCTTCTTTCCCCTACCACTAGCGTAAGTGAGAGAGAAGAAAGATGTACTGTTTCCCAACATTTTCCGTTCACACTTACCAGCGCAATAGATTCCAGGCTTAGGACTGGCAGCATATCATTAATAACCAAAACTATACTGGTAAGAATTTGCGCGAAACCTTGCGAACAAACTCGATTCTTGTCAAACTACCATTCTGGAAGGACATCATACTTTCAAAAAGGAATTGTTCTTTTTCCAAAATTTCGCGCCTTCTTGTCCCTTCACTTCTCATTTTTATATATGTGTCAATTTGCACATTCTTTAAAGCTTGAACAAAGAGAAAAATGTTAGGGTCGGAAGTGTTAAACATAGCGTTCAATTTCGAATGATAAGATTCGCAACAGTTTGTTGTTGGCGCAGTGGATGGAGAAAACTCAGCCCACATTTGAGGTGGATAAATTGCATCCTTCTTTATGTAATATCCTAAAATATATTCGCAAAATTTTTCAACTCTTTTGTCTAATGGTTGGATAGCCCTGATATCTTCAAAAAACAATACATTGGATGGATTCAAAAACGCGAGACCAAAAAAGTTTTTCAAAAAATTACCTATTTCAGAATTTTTATTTTTGTTCTCACTAAACAATCCAAGTTCCTGAATTTTTCTCCACCAACTCTGGCCTAAATGAAATCGACAACCTTTAATAGCAATGGAATTTTTAAACTCTAATCGAATAGCTGAATGTATGGCAGGTTCGAAATCAACATACACTATTTTGGCTTTTAAATTCATTCAGTTTTTTACATTCAGCAGTTAAATGAGCAAATGCTGTAGCATATGAATTTATATTTTTCCCAATAAGTAGAAAGGAAACGAGAGTTATATATAAATTTTGAGAAAGTCTGAGAATTGTAAAAACTAGACCGAATTGTTTTGGGCAGCTGTAAAATGTCCCATCAACAAAAATGGCGAAGAGCTGCCACAAAAAAGTTAAATTTAAAATAGTAGAAAACATGATCGCGTTTTTTTCTCTATCATTGACAAGCATCAAATTCTCTTTTTTATTAGTTTCTATTTTGACGCTATCAAGGGCATCATGAACATCACTTAAAATTTTTTGAAACTTTGGCTGTACAGATCTTCGAGCATAACCGATGTTGTTCCGAATAAGAGTAACATCGGTTGTAGTCAAAGTTTCAATATCTTCATTAGCCAGCTCTCCACGAATAATTTTTGATGGTGGCATTTCAGATATTTCGCGTGATTCTGTGGCTTTCCTTTTTATGCCATTGCTCAATTTTTGTCTATTTAAATCTTTCAAATTGATCCGTTCATGATTATGCTCATGATTGCTTTCAATTATTTCTTTACTTTCGTTCAATTTAAGGGCATGTGACACAGCCAAATACCTACATTACCGACCTCACTTTTTCCATTTTCCGATTTTTTTTTTTGAATCTAAGAACTTTTTTTGTAAATAAAATATCGCGCTGAAACTTTGGGAAACGTATGAGAAGACAATAAACTACGTTTACGTACCTTATTCGAGGAAGAACTTCGCAAAAAATTATTTTCGAAGAAATTAAAACTGGGTGTATTTTTTGAACGTAAGAACTTTTTTTATAAGTAAAATATCGGCTTCAAACTTTGAGAAATGCAAGAACCGACAGTAAAGTACGTTTATGTACATTATTTGAGTATAAAAGATGCAAAAAGAAAAATTCCAACTAAGTGTCAACTCCGGTTCCGCTTGCCAGTTCGGTCGGTATTTGCGATGGGCACGACATTGCGAAGTCTGGCGGCCACTTATCGAGGCTCTATCAGCTGGCTCGTCTACATCTGAAATATGGGGTCCACGCTGTCAAAGATTGGAAATGCGGTGATCTTACAATAATATTTTTTGAAAGTTGTGTCCAGCATACAAGTTGAGTGAAATATGTTGTTTCAATGTTGAATTATGTAAGTATTGAAATCGCTATATTGGCCTCGTTCAGTGGCCGCCAGACTTCGCATTTTCGTGCTCATCGCGAATACCGACCGAACTGGCAAGCGTTGTTGACATTTAGTTGGAATTTTTCTTTTTGCATCTTTTATACTCAAATGATGTATACATCATTTATGTATACATAAACGTACTTCACTGTCGGCTCTTGCATTTCTCAAAGTTTGAAGTCGATATTTCACTTATAAAAAAAGTTCTTAGGTTCAAAAAATTCACCCAGTATTAATTTCTTCGAGAATAATTTTTTGCGAAATTCCCCATCAAATAAAGTACGTAAACTTAGTTTATTGTGTTCTCATACATTTTCCAAAGTTTCAGCCATATATTTTATTTACAAAAAAAGTTCTTAAATTAAAAAAAAATTTGGAAAATTGAAAAAGTGAGGTCGGTAATGTAGGTATTTGGCTGTGTCACATACCCTTAAGGAAACAATTACTTTTGACACAAGTCCAGCGTTCTATTTTATTTTTCAAAGTTTTATGAAAACGGAATTTTTTTTAAGCTTCTAATGTGTCCCCTAAGGGTTTACATTTTTCTTGTATCGCTTCCCTATTTCTTTACACACCCCCCACACACTTACTTGGTGGTGGACGGGGGACCTACAGTTTAAGGTGGGTTCCGAACCACCAAGAGCAACAAGCCTTAAGTACTTAGAGAACCTTTTTCTCTAGAGGTACCGGTCCCACGACTCTCCGGAGATGAACAACTCCCTTGCTAGGCAAGTTTTCACCGCATGGGCCACCGAGGCTCTTCCAGAGTGCGAGGCGGGAATCGAACCCGCAAGCCGACGGAGTGGGTCCAAACCCTATGCCTCACCATTGTCTGAATTTTACTCACGGATTCCATTGCGTTGACGGGAAAAACGGGATGCTAAATCGGCTGAAAACACTGTCACTGACAATACTAACACCTACTCACAAGCAATTACAATTACGTACTGGACACGTTGCCCCTTTCCCACCCTTTCTGAAAAGGGGATAAAGTCAACTGAGTGAGAGAGGAGTGGGGGGAGAGTGACGTTGACTCAGATCAGCTGCGGGCAGTCTCTTCACGAGACTGAGTTCGAGCGTTTTTCTGACCGCGGGACTGAGTTCGAGTGCAGCCTCCGCCGCAGCATTGGAAAGGGTGCCATAAGATTTAATTAAAAGCAGTTCATTGAGTGACGCATACAGTTCCCGACGTTCCGTTAGCTTAGGCTCAGCCGCAGCATTCGAACTCCACCTTTAGAATGAATACATATATCACATTTCTTAACATTATGTTACAAATAAAATTTCTAACGCTACGGGGCTTCGAACCCACATCTATACCTGAATCTGTTGCCTAGCAGCCGGTAGTCTTAACCATTGCGCTTAACCTGCGAGTTAAAACTAGATGAAGAAGCCACCTTCATAAGCTACAGCTCATAAAAGTTATGACAACAATTTTTTAACTCTTTTTCCTTATTAATTATTTTATTATTGTACGACATCATAATATAGATGTAAAATAAATTAACTGTTAACAGGAATATAAATTAAAAAATTTTTTAATAAATAATTTAAATCGATTACAATTTTTCTTCGTGTAATATTTTGTTTTTCGCGTTTTAGACTACTTTAAAACTTTTAATATTAACATAAAATATCATTTTTAATGAGCATTTAAGATTTGTATTCACGGAACTTGAAATTTTATCGCGTATCGCGACAATTTTCTTAATAGACAAATTTCTTAAAGCTTTTCTATAACGTTTTGATGTTTAGGTGTTTTAGACTATTTTACGACGATTAAGAATTAAATGAAATGTCTCGTTAAAGTCTCGTTAAATTGATATTAAAAATGTTATATTAAAATAAGAACAGCCCGACCACAGCCCGACTAGGATCCGCCTAGGAATTTTGACATGAAAATAGCCTACACAGAGGATTAGGATTTTTTTAAATAGCTCGACTAGTCCCCGACCAGCCCCCGACTAGAAATGTTTATCAAAAAGAACTCCACTAGCTACCGACCAGTTCCCGACTAGGGACATTGCCTATAAAATTTCTCCGACTAGCCCCCGACTAGTGCCCGACTTTTAATAGGGCCAAGTGGGGCTATTTCTACACCGTAAGACCTACATAATAATACTTACGCATATTTACATTGACGGTTGAAGAAAGGCTTGATTTGATTCTTTTCAAATCTGATTGTTTGAGCATATTCGTTGAAAAATAGCCAAACTCAGAATTTGTTTATAAAAATTGTTTAAATAATTAATGATTATAGAAAATATCCAAAGTATCGTAAAAAAGTATTATTAGTAAGGCATTCTTTGTTGATTCTATAAAGGAATCAACCCTATCCGGAAAGTGTTTTTTTATTTAAGGTGACAATGAAAAAAAAACATTTTATATGAAAAAATTAATTTGACCTTGATTTTTCAATTTTGAAAGGTGTTTTGAGTTGTTCTCTAAATGCGACCAATATATTTTACTTGAAATAACTTTACAAGATAGCTTGTTTTTTTACCTAAAAAACATGCGAGGCCGAAAATTGGATGGGAAGAGTTAGTTGTCGTACTGGTGGTCTTAAGAGGGATAGGGTTCGAAAGTATAGCGAAAAATATGACTTGTGTTGTATGCCTGGATTCAGAAAATAATGAGCTACATCCAGCATTTGACAAATTTTTATGAACATTTATTATATTAAAAATTTGCTTGGTCAAAGTTACCCTACTTTTGAAGACTAATTTCTCGGCTTGTAATGGTTATTTGACAAATTTTCGAAATGCTGGATCTAGATTGATATTTTATCTACAAATCTGTGTATCTAGTTAAAAATTTCTATTATAGGGATCTATTTTTCATTTGAGTAAGAATCATTTGCAAGCCGAGTATAAGTATAATTTTTAGCGATACACCAGAGCTTCACTATTTAAACGCGCGATCGCCAGCGTTATATTTATTCCTAAAATTGTTGGTCCCCACAGCTTCTCAGGGGGCAGAGCGAGAGACCCTTGCGACTCCGCCTATGAAGGGACGCACTGCATTACTCCGCAGTCAAGTAGATTGCGCAATATTATGGAAACGGTTCAGGCGGCCCTGACTGTTTACGGTTTGATGCAGGCGCTATCTGAACAAGGCTATTTTCAGGCAACCCCCGAGATTGTTGATCTATCGGTGGTCTGGTGTACTTTTAGGTGATATAGTAAAAAATTTGGATTGAAATTTCTCAGTCCATAGAAAAAGTACTTTTTTGTTATAGAGATTTTATATTTTACTTGTTAAATAATCGTTAAAAACCGAGAAGATAGTCTTCAAAAGTATGGTAACTTTGACCAAGCATATTTTTAATATCATCAATATTTATTAAAATTTGATAAATATTCCTTCTATCTTATTTATTTACGAATCCAGCGTACCACATTCGTTATACTTGTTAACAATGTTTAGACATAAAATAGCCGAAACATTTCATTAGGATAGTTTGGAAATATACTTGATATCCAGTGAAAATTTGCAATTAAATTACTTAATATCAAAATTAAATTTTACAAATATTCGTTCTTGACTTGAATTTAGGTTGAAGTGAGGTTAAACTGATATGTAAAATGTTAATTGAGGTAGCAAGTAAAATTTTATATATCAGTAATGAATGCAATGAATGAAAAATGTATATATCAGTAATAAATGCAATGAATGTAGCTTACGACAGAGCAATTGAAAAAAATTACTTTTCTTATATTGGACTTACTGTAAGTTCATTTTGGAACCTACTTTTCAAGACTAATTTCTCGGTTTGTAACTATTATTTCACAATTAAAAAGTAAGATTTCAATACCAAACGCTTTTTGTCTAGTATATTGAGAAATTTTATTCTAAATTTTAAGTGGATATCAAGTATATTTCAAAACTATCCCAATTAAATGTTTCGATTAGACGAATATTTAAACAGAGTATTTTCAGCATCTCCAAATTTATTTCGACTTCTTGCGGCTATTTTACGTATAACCATTGTTAACAATTATAACGTATGTAGTATACCCTGATTCGTGAAGAAATAAGTTGGAAGGAATACCTGTCGAATTTTAATAAATATTGGTGATAATAAAAAATATGCTTGGTCAAAGATACCCTACTTTTAAAAACTAATTTCTCGGTTTGTAACTATTATTTCATACTTAAAAAAGTAAGATTTCAATACAAAACGCTTTTTTTTACTATATTAATAAATTTAATTCTTAATTTTCACTGGATATCAAGTGCATTTCGGAACTATCCCAAAGAAATGTTTCGATTAGGCAAACATTCAAGTAGTATACGAACATTCAAGACTTCGAGAAACGAACTAAATTTGTGATCGAATTCTCGGCTCCGTCCAAATACAACATCACTGCCAAGCAGAAGGAAAAGGAGGAGAGGCATCAAGACCTTAAAAGAGAGCTGCAACGACTGTACCCAAAATATTCGATACAAGTAATTGTCCTTGTGATAGGTGCTCTCGGAGGTGCGAAACTACCACTGGGTCGCAACCTTAAAGCCATACCCGCGTGCTACAAATATGCCAAGGGACTAAAGAGATGGATGCAGAAAGCTGTCATCCTTGGGTCGCTTTGTGTCCTCAAGACACACGAGGGTTTCGCCAGCCTGTCGTTATGATTTCATCGTGCCCTGTGACCACTTATCTCACGGTTGTGAGACGTAGCCATAGTGTGATTTACAGCGGTTCTACTGGGAGCCGGTGTTGTTTAACCCTTTTTTTAAATTAAATATAAATATAAATATAAATATAAATATAAATATAAATATAAAT
>CAKNXH010058911.1:30200-62667 GCA_932178445.1 Andricus quercusramuli
ATATAAATATAAATATAAATATAAATATAAATATAAATATAAATATATATATATATAGTTCAAAGTTTGTCGATAAGGACAACCGCAGGATTTCGCCGGGAGCGGGTGCTAATCTGAAAAATTGCACCCGCACCCAGCGGAATCGCGGTAAAATTTCAGCCGTAACCACGTCTCACGACCGTGAGATAGATGGTGAAAGTCTGCGACGAATTCAATACGATGAACCGGCAGAAGTCTCGTCCAACCTGAGGACGTGGAGCGACCCAAGGATGACAGCCTTATGCATTTTCCCCGCAAGTGTATGAGCTGGCCTTCGAGAAATTTGACAAATGGAGAAAACAAAAGAGAAGAATATATACATATTTATTCATATTCATATTTATCAACTATTACAGGCTTCTACCATAACGCATACCATCCCAGAATCCAGTTTACTATTGAAATTGAAAATCATTCAAAACTTAACTTTTTGGACGTTACCATCATTCGAGAAAACCACAAACTCATTACTAATTGGCATCATAGGAACACTAATTCAGGTAGATATATAAATTTTAAATCTAATATTTCGATTAAAGATAAAATCTGGGTAATTTATAGTCTTACTGATAGAACTGTTAAATTATCTTATACAAAATTTAGTGATGATAATAATTTAAAATGTTATACAAATTTTGAAACAGTCTTATTATCCTATCAAATTTATAAAAAAAAAATACATTGATACAAGAGTTGAAAAGAGCAACAGCATTAATGTAGGGACTCAGATGAATAACTCACAAGCCTTTGACTACAGAAAGATCGTGATTCTGCCATTTGTTAATGAAATTTCCAGATCATTCACTAATTTATTTGAAGAATTTAACATTGAAGTAGTCCTTATATACCAAAAAGATTTGTTCAGATGCTTTTCTAATAATAAAGATGCTACTCGTTTCGATTTAAAAACACACGTCATATACCGCATTCCTTGTGAATGTGGTTTACTTTATATAGGACCACGGTCGTATACATAGGTCCAGGGGCTCTCGTGGTGGGGGAAGTCCCCTAACGTAAGCCAGAAAGTTTGACAAAATGAAGGGCGAATTATTCTATGTGCACCGTTACAATATCCTCGCTTGTGAAATGGTGCCGAACCGACAAAAATCGATAATCCCGAGAAATCATTCCACTATTTTATTATTTTCAAAAATCAGTTTCATGCAATTTACTTTGAATCATATAATTTTGAGCATCAATAGTTGTTTATTATTTTCATTAATTGAAAAATGCATCCATATTATTTAAATTATTGAATACACCTAGATTAAATTGACTTCTTGGAATTGAAATTTCAAATTAAACCGCCGCTTTCTCTACTCTACTATTACGCCACTACCGGAAGTAGCACCTTTGTAAAATAATCGGAAGCTTCAATAAGGGAACTTCCCCTACCACGAGATCCCCCGGACCTGTGTATACGACAGTGTATAAGACAGACAAAAAGGTACATAAGAACTAGGATCAGAGAGCACATAAATGTCTGTAAAACAGATGAAAGAGGTACTGCATTGGTTCATCACTCGCATGTTCATGATCATCCATTTTTATTTTCAAAAACTAAGATTTAAAGTCATGAAAGCCACTATAGGAAAATAAATTTTAAAGAGATGTTTTACATTATCCAGAATACTAATTCTGTTAATAAAAGATCGGATGTAGAATACCTTAGTAAAATCGATCATAGTCTTATTTTATCAACTAATAATGGTTTTAAAAAAAAGTATATGAATATCTTTGAAATTGACGCTATTGTCGATCTTCGTTTAGACTTGTAGGTTCATATATAATCTCATACATACACACACACACACATATATATTCGGTTTTGGTTTCTTGGGAATCGAACCGAAGGGCCAATAACAAAGGCACCTGGGTGAGGTGTCTCAAACGGTGACTCTGGGATACCGGGCGACCTCTCAGAGTATACAACCTTATCCTTGTATGCGGGGCTCAACAAGGATGGACGAACCCTTTTCCCTGGCTGCTCGTGGGAACAACATTGACAATACCAAACATAGTTGTATTAAGTGCGGTTAAAAACAATCGAACGCGCAGGGCTCCCGACAATGGGTTGGACAACAATGCCGACTACCCTAGAGTTGGGGGGCCAATCGAGACAGTGTCAATGCAATTGAACGGCAGAATCTCATTACTTTTGAGTGGACGGATCGAATTAGAGACGACCTGCTGGAGTGCTATGATACCAGAATGACTCTTGAACAAAAACGTTACATGCAGACACGGACTGGCCGTCTGGAATTTGGGAGATTTCCCGATGGGCCGCGAGCCTGGAGGGCCGCCGAGGGCATACCCAGGGCCGCATTTAGTACAGGGCCCAGCAGGGCGATGGCACGATGCACGATGGCACACGTTCGTCCATCGGCCAGGGCCGCATTGATGTCCCAGTCCGTCCCTGGTTACATGGCGCGACTGCAGACTCTATGGTGCGAGAAACACTCAGAGCTCTTGGATTTTTTGCAGAAATGTCTGCGAAACCGTGCCGAGGACCTCCGGAAAAGGGATTATGTAAGCGGACCGCCTACTTAACCGCTGCCAGAACAAGCCGGAAAAAGAGAAAGAGAGGTGACACTGAGACGAACCTCGAACAGGCATCTAATAGAGGAAGAACGATGCTTCAGGAGAAACATGAAAATTCAGGTTTCTCCCAAGCTCAAAGATCTAGCTGAACTGGATGACGAGATTCGTGGAGATTCTTCCAAAGAATCCGACCTCTGGACTATCAATTGTGGTGTGTACAATGCAGCGAGAGCTTTGGCAGATGCAAACCGTAGAACAAAACCAACGTTTGATCATAAGACCAAAGAACGAATAGATCAACTCAGCACAAAGATAGCTTCTTAAAATGGTCAGGAAACACGAAGAAGTGGGCAAAGTAGCGTTTCTGTACAAAGCAGCGGAGGAGGCTGCTGAAACACTCGGCCTTGACTTAAATATCAGGGGTGAGCAAAACTAGGGTGACCAGACGCCCCGGTTTACCGGGACATGTTCCCGTTTTCGACCTGAAGTTGGGGCGTGCCGGTTTTCACTTGAAATGTCCCGGTTTTTTGTAAAAATCCCGGTTTGTCCCGGTTTTTCGTAAAAATTATATAAATCTATTGGACGCAAAAACATGATTGTCAATTGTTGTTAATTCTGCATTTTGGAATGAAAATATAGCTATTATACAATTAATATTTGTGCCTTTAATGTAATGTGCCTATAAACAATTGTTTGGTGACCTTTTTTTTTTAGTGGTAACATGAAAAATTTCTGAGTGTCCCGGTTGTTAGTGCGACCCATCTGGTCACCCTAGCAAAACGCATCAAATCGTATCCATCTTGAATACTCACTCCTGAAGGCCCGGATTAAGAAAGCACAAGAGAAAAACTTCCGCGAACAGCTCCTCGACAAGGGGATGCCTGGCATCTTCCATAGAAATGTGAAAGATCAGTTGATAACGTATGAGCTAACGCTTGCTTTCCTTAGATCACCCGGATTGAAGTCGGGCACGGAGGGCTTAATTTTGGCATGTCAAGACGGTGTCATTTCCACTCTAGCATACCGTTGCCACATTTTAAGCCAAGACATTCCCGATGATAGCTGCTGAGCGTGTCATGCACAGTGCACACCCCGAGCATCTAGGACACATATCACCTAGTTGTCCAACCAGGGATGGGTACGTAAAATACATCACGTATATTACATGGTTTTCGACATGTATATTACTACGTATATTACGTCCTTAGTTTTCTACGAATGTATTGTACGTTTGCTCACGTGACTATATGGGCGGGATTTTTGAATTCGTTATGCTAAAGATACCCAATTGACTTACAGAAACAACTAATATTGAGCAATTAATTAATTATTCTTAATTATTCATCACTTTCCTGAACAAATTAGTAAAAAAATAATAATATACATATTTATTATACATGTTTATCGTACTTTATCATCCGAAACGTTTTCATGCATGTGGAACACAAGCATAAGTACGAAAACATGGGATCCTAACCTATAAGTAATCGTTCGCGCGCTTGTCAACTACTGTTTTCTCATTATAAGGAAAAAATGAAACGAGGCGGTAGGCCAAAACATAATTCGTGGGCTGATTTGTCATTTCTTACGAAAAAAGAAGACTCTTTATAAGAGGTTATGTCAATTATTCAAATCTGTCAAATGCAGTCCCGCCCGCGTAAATTACGTCCGACATCTTTGATATGTATTATACATAGTTTTCTACAATTTTCTACGTATATTACGTCGTTTATGTATTATACGTAAAAAACCTCGAGTGACATGTCACAACCCATCTCTGTGTCCAACTGATGCGGGAACGACCTACATCCAAAGGCACAATGCGACCCTAACCATTTACCATCTGTGTCACTCTTGTGGCATTAACCCTAATATCTGTGCGCTAAACGGTCCTAGAGAAATAGAGTCAATTATCGAAAATGAGAAGTGCCGCATATACTGGAACTTCATATTGTCGACAATTGTTTCTGTTGTGCACTCGAGGCCTGACATAGTTCTCCTGAACTTCGAGAAACGAACCATTTTCGTTATCGAATTTTCGGCACCAGCTGACAAAAACGTCACAGCCAAGTAATTGTGAATTTAAAAATTTTGAACAACTTTTTACAATAATAAAGTGTGAATTTTATATGACCTTGAAATGTAAGCGTCGTATCGATAGGTTTATAGGTTATGTTCCATATCTACAAATATTTTATATTCTCTATAAAATTTTGTTATGTAAGAAACGTCGTTTTATGTTCCTCAGATAAATTATGAAGAAGAATAATTGTTTTACCTGAAGAGGCTCCACATCGTGGAGCGAAAGCTTGCTTAAAATCAACTGAAGGATCAGTAGATGGAAAACTAAAATCTTCGTATATATCTACTGCACTGATCAACAACTAACACCTATTAATAAAAGAGATGAATATTCAGACAGTGATCATCATCATCGCCCTACTGAAAAAGCCTACATAGTAAACTACATTGGAAGCTATGTGGGAACCCATATAGGATCCTTTTTTGAATTATTGTCTCAAATTACGATCTAGGATAGGAATATAGGATAGTAATCTATATCGGTTCTTATGATGGGTTTTTATGAAGGTTCCTACATTGATGGGTTTGTAATTAATATTTAAGGAGTGCGTAGCAGTTTTCTATTAAAGCTACGGCTACGCAGTATTTTTGGGGGTTTTTTAATAATGCCGACTATGCACCCAAAACTTCCAAAACATATTTCATTCTGAAAAAAGTTCTAATCCCATGTGGGATTTCATGTAGGAACAATTTATAGGTTTCCCTAACGGTATTCATATAAGAACCCATGTGGAAGCCCACAAAATATTTCTCATCCTATCTCACACCGTAATTTGACAGAGGAATTAAAAAAAGGATCACATATCGGTTCCCACATAGGTTCCCATGTAGTTTACTAAGTTGCCTTTTCCATTAGGCTATCTAATGCTCAGTTTTCAGGGGGCTCTGCAGTCTCATAACATAGTCGTTTCGAATAAAATATCATACATCACTCGTAGGGTCACACATGTCTTCACGTGGAATTCAATGTTTGCAAGGTTTGCCATGGTTTTACTACTCGTCCTACGAATATTGAGCTCCCCGCGTAAAGACGTGCGTAACCCTATTTTTGATGTAATGTACTATTATGTTGAGACTTTTGGTAATTTTGTTGAAGAAAAAATGAGATTTGTCAATTTTAAGTCAAAATCCAGCATAAAACACAGATGGCGCGTCGATATCGATTTTTGTATTGAGCCACAATTCATCAGCACTAGATTGTACACACAGTTAGGGAGATAGTCAGTTCACGAAAAACACTCTAAGCAAGAATACGCAAACGCGACGCAGTCGTCTATGTATTCAAGTTTTAGAAAAAATCAGATGCTTTTCATGTAGAACAGAGTCGTGAGTTTGTTTATTCCCGAAAACACAACAAATTTTGCATTCACTTAAAGATTACCTTAATCATTGACAATATTAACCGACTTTCCTGAACATTTTTTTTGTTTTTCTTTTGTTTGTAAATTATATTAGAAAATTCATTTAACTAATTAAAAATTAATTGAGCCATTCTTTTCGCAATTTTCGCAATTTCAGAGTTTGTAACAGGCCATTGCAGGTAAAGGAGATATTTTAATGTAATGTGATGACTGTATTCACCCAGATAGCAATATGCGCGCATAGTGCGACGCACACGCGTCGCACGCGTGCGGATTTTGTCGCACGGCGTGCACGCAAGCAATGACGCAGATGCGTCCTCATATGCGTGACAGGTGCGTCGCACGTCGTGCGTATATCACGTCGTGCTGGTATAATGCGAGTACACGTTGCAGGTTCTTGCGGACGGTATATATATATATATGTACAATATTTAAATATAGATTGTTGAATAAAAGGCAGGTAACAGGATAAACAAAAAAAGTTTCGTGCGAAAACGTTCTGAAACAAAAATTTTGTTGCGGGAGGAATGGGAAAAAACAAAATATTCTTTATCTACCTTGTCTTGAATCTCTTCATAATTTCGAAAACTGCGCGTTCTCTACTATAATAATCGGGAGAATGTATGGTAGGGAAATTTTTCAGTATGTTCAATGTATATTTTCTACTTATTTTGATTTTTGAAAGTGCAATCTACGGCGGGGTTTTGTTTACCGCACCAGAAATTGAGGTTATGTGTACCTATTTAATCAATATTTTCAGAATTTCACGTAACTCTGACTGGATTTGTGTCAATTATGAAATAAAGTGTTCTCTTATTTGCTATACACGTTTGGATAAACATATAGCAATGTTTAAAAATCATTTCTCTCTTTTCACTTAAAAAAAATACATTGCGAGTCAAAATGATCTAAAGGATACATTACGAAATATAAGTATTAAAATATCAAATGAAATATAAAATAAACTGAACACGAAAACCGTTTGCACTCCGAAATAAATTGTACGTACATATAAATTATGAAATATATCTAAGTGCCCACGAACAAGAAGACTGCAAATTGTCAACATTCAATAACGAATCGATAAACGACCTAGCCTAACCACCGCAACCGAAAGGAACACCATGTTATATAGATTTTTCTTGCCACGTGATCAGGCGGTATCACGATATGCGACTCATATGCCTCGCACATATGTGCCTGCACGAAGTGCGAGCGGTAACGCTGCGTTTCGGCACGCACGGCGTGCCTCGCATGCAGTGCGAGTAACGTGCGTCGCACGCTTGCTATCTGGGCATGTGTGTATTCATCACCAAGGGATGATAAAGTTTGGTCTTCCGCGAAAACCAAAAACAATGGCAAGGAAATCAGAAATATGCGCCTCCAAATCATCGTTATGATCAAAATGTTTGCGCAACAAAAGATTCCTTTCACTTTTCAGATTCTGCGATAAAAAATGATAAAGTAACTTTCAACTCGCAATTATCTAGCAAGAATTTATTATCTCGCAATATTCTAGCAAGAAGATGAATTTGCAAGGAATTTTTTGTTCAACTATGTAATTCAGCTTTGAACCCAGAAGTTGAATTTTTGAAGAAAAGGACGAATTTCCAACAAATAAAGATTTCTCAGTCAAGAAAGAAAAGAAACTTCATCCAAATTGTTGAACTTTCAAGCCAAAGAAGGAATTTTCTGTAAAAGATTTTAATTTTAGAATCAAAAAATCAAGGACCAATTGATTTTTATGAAGAAAACCGTTTTTTTAAAGTAAAAAAAAACCTTTATATAAAATATAAATCGGACAACTGTTGTACAAGTTATGAATTATTAACTATTAGCAGGTAGGGCAAAACGTAAAAAAATTTGGCTTTTGCATCTTGACAACCCTTTGTACTAGACACATCCTCTTTGCAGAATTCAAAAAGGCCTACTGGCACTACGATTGTATGCAGTTTCAATAAGATTAGGGATATCAAAATTTGACACGGGCTCAATTGCCGAATTTTGCCTCGTACTTGAATGTTGTGCTTTGTTAAAAAAAAAAAAAACAATTTTTTCTTTAAACCTCTATAATTTGCGACCTCATCGAGAGATTTGTCGTTTACTTCCTGATTTTGATAGAGTTTATCTTCTTCCGAAATCCACCAGAAAATTTCAAACAAAATGACGATAGATATGAGAAAATGTTAAGATAAAAGGTTGCACGTCTAAAAAAGTTATATGAAAAATACTTCTTGCTCTTTTGCGAGCTTTATGTGTGCTTAAACATTTTTGAGGCCAGGAGAATTTTTTCTTACTGGAAATATAATTGTGGAATTTGTCTATATTGTCTGTGGAATTTGAATATAACTTTTTTAGACGTGCAAACTTCTATCTTAATTTTTTTTTCGTATCTGCGGTTGTTTGCGAGAAAAATTTGAAAATTCGGTTTCATGTGAAGAAAGTTCTCCTTGCCCCGGAAGTAAATTAGCTTTTAGAAATAAAAAAAATGTTATTGTATGATTCCAAAGTAGTAGTCATACAAATTAACCAGTTTTTATTTTAAGGTCTCAAAAAACACAAAAATAATTCAAATTGTTCTTTTTCAAATGAAGATTATTAAAATTGAACAATTTTGTATTAAGGTTAAACAAAAAATGACAGATAGACAAAAGGCACTGAAAATTGTTCAAGTATTAGACTTTTGATTTTGAATAAATTGTACACGATTTGGCTATATAAAATTATTTAATTTTTAGAGCTTTTAATTTGAATATTTGATTTTTAATGTTTCCAATCGGAAATTGAACAATTTTGAAAATTTTTTAATCAGACGGTTATCAATCTTTGAATTTTAAAAATTAACAACCTGAAGCGCTTTCATTTCTGGAAATTTCAATTTTATAATTAGTGAATTCGATTTTTAATATAGTTAATTTATAATCGATCGCAGGATTGAAATTATCGTTCAAAATTGTCTATGTTCAACTTAAATATAAACGTTCTAAATTAAACAATCAAACATTTAAAAAACTTAAACATAAAATTGTTAAACTTAAGCTTTGAAAATTGAATGGTTTCACAATATTTGTCTCCTCTTCTATGGGACGTGTGAACTCGACTACTCATTATAGTTTGGAATTAATTTTCCCTGCCCAAAGAGAATTCAAGTTCGGACCTGGCCGCGGTGAGGAGGCCTACGAACTCCCGCGCGTTGCGACGACCCGAAAGGCGCAACGAGGACGATCCGGATGGGTAAGAGTTCTTGGTTTCTAGGGTGGAAGTATCAGCGTGAATCCGACTAAGCAGCGAAAATCGGATGGTAAAATCTCAGAGTAAACTTGCCTTATCTCTACAAACGATGCTCTATAGAGATTTTCTCAATATTTCCCTAGTTACTCGTGGGAACAAAATGAGTTCTTCAAGAAAAAAAAATCAAAAATAAAACACTCAGGGGGAGTCGGCAACGAACCCTCTGGAAAAAGCATCTTCCCCTGTGAAGATAGGAATAACCGGAGGAGCCTTAGAATATACTTTGTAATCTATAAGTGGGAAACCATCTGGGAGTAACTCTGACGATACTAATGCCGGGGAGTCAAACAAAAGGAAAAAAACCAGGACGAGTTAGATTGTCAGAAGCTGCTAGAAAGAGGTTGAGACGCGAATTGTTGAATCAATATGACGCAACAACTAGCCAGACAGGGACTCTAAAGAGGTGCCATTCTGATAGCAGCACACCGAATGAAATCAGGGAGCAGCAGAAGATGCGGCTGAGAGGTCCAACAGTCTCTTAGAGCCAAGCTCTTCAAAGTCACCAGAAAGTGGACAAAGTTGCCGAGGGGTTCCCAATAACCTAACTCGATGACGACCAGGCCAAGGCAATTAAAGCGGCATTAGAGAACAAAGTCAATGGAGTGCTACCTGAAGAAGTCATCCCATGATATGTAGATTGCCGCTTCAAAAATCATACTTTTATCGTCATCTATCCGGATGAAGTATCCCGAATTTGGGTCTTTGAAGCTGTTGGTGGATTACAACTTTGGATGGGAGCTAAGATGAAAGTGATCAACAGCAAAGACCTCCCAAGGCCAGTAACGCTGCAGGCTTCAATTCCTAGTGTATCCGTAGAATCAACAGCAGTATTCGAAAGGATGGTAATCGAAAACCCAACCATGAAAACGGAAGGATGGAAAGGTTATCGATGTGAGGGTGAGTAGTCAAGCTCCCCAACGTGTAATAACTGCAGAGCCAGGAGTGGTTGAAAGTCCAAAAAAGATCGACTGCAGGCCTCACTATGGGTTGAAGAGAATCAACATGAAGATTCTCTAAGAAACAAAGTTACACCCGTAGACAGAGCTCCGGATTTGTCTTCAGAAAAGGTGGAGGAGACAACTGCAAGTTAAAAAAGACACTAGATGCCCCTCTTTTAGTCTGCATTTTATCCAGATAAACCTTTACCACTCTAAAGGATCGTCTACTATCTTAAGCAGACGTTTGACAGCGGAACAAACGGCTTTTACCTCAATGCAAGAACCTTAGGCTTACAAGGCGAAATCTAGAGGATTAAGTAACAAGAGAGAATCAGTCATATATGACAATTCCGTATAAACACCTAGGGCAACCCTTTATGTCACAGGCGATATTAAACTTATTGGATTACCAAGGTTCTTTTCTAAAGACTTGGTGGTAATAAAGATTGAGCACCATTCAGAAGGCAGGAGCCAGCCTATGGTGATTTGCTAAGCGTACCTACCATATGACTCCCGGGATCCACCATCTGAGGAATAACAAAATCTGGTGAACTACTGCTGCGTTGAAGGATGACTATTGCTCATCGGGCTTAACTTTATTGAATCAGGGTAATACAAATACCTTCGTGATTTCTAGATTTCGCGAGGTAGATTTCGACACGGCGATACCACGCTAAAAACCCCAGTTCTTGTGAGATCACTGAAGTTAAACAACGTTGGGCGCGGTCAGTATTTGGATGGGTCACCGTTCGGGAATACTGCGTGCTGTTGGCCAGTCGTGGGTGTGGTGGACCCACACTGGTAGTATTTATCCACCTAGAAACACTACCCGAATCGGGTAGTGAGGTAATGAACTTTCGAGTTCGAACTGCTAATCAATTTATTTATTTAATTGATTTGACCTTACGTTCGATAAGTATCAGCTAAGTGTTCAAGGGATGGAATGTATTATCGAATACACCCCCATCGGATCATAGGTGCAGGAACACTAAAGCAACTGGGAGGATCTCAGCAGTTTGCTGGGCGCTATACTGGAAAGAATCAAGTCTATCGAATCCATAGAATTTGTCGACATCCTGAAAAAAGGTATAAACAAAGCGTATGAGAAAAATTGTCCTCTTCGTATTAAGAAGACAGACAGGGATGCACTCTGTTGGAATTTTAGACTGGAGGACCTGAACAAGGAAACTCGACGCCTTTTTAACAGGGCCAAAAAGAATCAAAATTGGGACTTGTACTCTATATGATGAGGAGGCGGCTCATTACTCATACTTCTCAGGAGGAGAAAATTTTAGAGCCAGAATGAAAAATTCGAAACTAACCAGTCGTTTTGTCACTGATTCAAAAATTAGATGCGTAGTTAAAGAATTCAAACCATTTAAAGATGCAGGAGATGATAAAATATTCGCTGCATTAATTCAAAAAGATTTTCAGTCCTTGGTGGGTCCATTGTGCCGCATCTTTCGGGAATTCTTAGCAGTGGAATGCACCCGTCTGGTATAGAGGAAGGTTGAGGCAATCTGTATTCAAAAGCTAGGTAAAAATAGCTACTATGAGCACAATCCTTTAGACTGATCAGCTTGAATTCGTTCATGCTGAAAACACTGAAAAAATTACTGGGCCTTTACTTCAAAGAGAAAATCCTAACGGAAGAACCTGTCCATAGGAAACAATGTGCCACTTAAAAAGGCAGACCTACCGTAGAAGTTCTTCATGCGTTTACTTCCCGCATTATCAATACAATGCGGAAAGGTGAAGTAGCGATCGCAGCGTTTCAAATAACACAATACCCCAAGGGAGCAGAAATCTTCCCGCCGGTTCCGATCGGGTGCAAGCCCCGGTGGCCGGTGCCGGTTCCATGGATTTTGGGGGGAACCAATCGTACTTTGACAGGAGCGTCTGCGAGGAGCGGGGTGGTCCTTTGGACGTGACAGAGGAGGTGGAAGCATCAATGAATAAGCTGGACATCGCAGAAATGGATGCCAAACTCACAGAGACGTGTGGTCTCTTTGAAGAGTTACGAGGCACCATAAGAGAAATGGTGGATTTCAGCAGCACTAAGAGGAAGGGAAGGGCTGCAACGAGCGGAGAGAATTATGAAGGAACTGCGCGATCACTCTTTGACGACCGAAGGTCTTCATAGGGATTTGATCGAAAATGTTGGTCGAACTGCCCGAACGAGAGCCATGACCCGAAAGGAGAAGGCGAAGAAGAAGACAGACGAAAGCTGCACTCAGACTGATGTATCTGTGGCAGCTCCCAACACCCAACCTGGGAAGCGTGAAAGGGAGCTTTCAACGAGTTCCCCATTGGGGAAAATGTTATTAAACAGAGGGCGAAGAAACAGAGGATCCGCACTACCATCGTGGCGTCCTCGACACTAAAGGATGAGGAGGTGGAAGGGATCGCTTCTACACCTGCACCCACGAAGAAGAAGCAAGCGAAGAGGAGAGCACGACCCGAGGCGGTTCTCATTAAACCGGCCGAGGGTCTAAGCTATGCCGAGGTCCTCAAGGACCTCAAGCAGAAGGTGAAACCGGACGCCCTTGGTGTAAAAATCAGGGGTGACAGGCAAACCAGAAACGGAGAGGTCTTTGTGGAGCTCGGACCTAGAGCGGAGGGCAGGGCCGAATTTTCGGCTGCCGTGAGGGAGGCTGTTGGGTTGGGGGGTACTGTGCGCGAGCTTGTACCCCGCACCGAGATCAAGGTCTTGGACCTCGATCCAACAAGTGAAGCGGAGGAAATCGAGGAGGCCGTCAGAAGCTACTTCGGTGACCAGGGTGTTGGAGAAGTGAAGGTCAGCCTCACGAAAGGACCATTTAGGGGCAACCTGAAGGCTTTCGTGGAGCTGCCAGAGGAGTTGGCTGCGAGACTGGTACGCACAGGACACCTGAAGGTGGGGTGGATGTCCTGTCGTGTACATAAAAAGGCGGAAAGGGTTTGGTGCTACCGCTGCCTAGGCTTCGGCCATATGGCAGCCGGTTGCGATGGCCCAGTCCGCACGAAAGCATGTTGGAGATGCGGCAAGGAGGGCCATAGGCCTGCGGAGTGCGATAGTGCGCCGCAAAGGGGGAGAAATCCTGGACGGATCATCTGCCCGGAACTATGAGGTGTTGGTCGTTCCGAGAGGCAGCCTCATCGAGGAGACCTCGAGGACAACCAAGTTAAAGAATTACACCCAACCAAGATGTTCGAAGGCCGACGATCCCGTTGTGCGGTACAACCGCACTGCTGAGGACGATGCGTGCATCTTGGTTGGGTGCGCAAAGTTGAATTGCCAAGCTGGCCTAGTATGATGGAAGTCGAAGCACGACTTAGTGGCCTTACCCCCACGTCCTTGAAGTAATGCGAAAGCGGTTCCGAGAACATGGGTTGGCGGGAAAGGAGTTAAGGTTTAGTGGGTAGGTGCCGTTTGGTAAGTCCCACACTCACCTTCGTTCCTTGTGGACTGCGCGTCCGTGTGTGCATCTCGCGTGCATGTATATTAAGTGCATGCGCGTGGGATGCATATATTCGGCTAGCGGTCCCCAAAGTTCGAATGTGGTTGGTGCATGAGCATTTTCCGTTTTTACCCCTCTAAACAAAACAAAAAATATACGGTTCTGCTGAAACATACGAACGATACATACTTTGCTACATGGCAATGAAGCAAATGCCAAGTTTTCAAGGGGATGCCCACAGGAAGGAGTTCTTTTATCCACCAACTGGGCAATGATAAAAAAAAGCTAAGGTGGCTTTTTGGGTCTTTAGATGCACAATAGGAAATACCTGGGCTTAAAACTCAGAATTATTTAGTAGTTATATAAAACGAAAATCACACTCATAATATCATATGCAACAACGATCTGGTTGCCAAGGACTGAACTAATCAGTACGATTAAACAACTGACAAGTCTGAAAAAGGGGTTTTCTGCTTGGCGGTCACTGGTGCTTTGAAAGCAATACCAACAATAGCTCTCGAGGTGTTTCTGGGCATTCCGCCATTACACTTTTTCGTGAGAAAGATTGCGGCAGCAGATGTCTATATACTCCTAGCTGAGGCAACCCTTGTGATGCTGAGGTGACAAATCTACATGATATCAGTAAGCGCAGGCTATGCAAGCATAATATTCTCGCTATGCAAACTGATGTTATGCTGAGGAAATTATCCTTCATGAAAGCCTTCAATGTCATCTTCTCTAAAAGGGAAGAATGGCCTGATGAAGGGAAAATGGATGAATTATTAACACCAGGAGGTCTCGTTTGGTACACATATGGATATAAAGTCTCCTTGGGAACAGGGACTGGAATTTATTGGGAAAAATCCTAGAGCTGAGATAACAATAGCACTGGGCACATTTCCTACAGTTTTCCAGGCCGAAATAATAGCTATTAACGCTTCCCTGGAGAAAATTTGTAAACGGGCTTATGAAGGCCAGCACATTAACATTTGTTCTGATAGCCGAGTGGCACATAAGGCTCTTACATCGGACGAGTTTACGTCAAGACTAGTCTGGAGTTACCTTCAAGATCTTCTTCAGGTTGCTGGTAAAACTGGGTCAGTCTCATCTGGTTTTCTGACTATGATGCTATTGGAAGTAATGAGAATGCAGATGCACTGGCTAAGATGGGAGCATCACAGCCCCTGATTGGCCTGAAATCATACTGCGGTGTCTCTCACATATAGGCGAAAAGAGCTCTTGGTAAATGGCTCTCGGGGGACCATGCGAGATATTGAACGGGAATGAAAAGAATGGGTTTATTCTAAGAATTTCATATCTGGTACATGTACTAGGAGGGCTAATAAACTCTTGAACATGGAAAGAAGGCAGATTAATATCGTAGTAGGGATGCTTACTGGACACTGCCGACTAAGAAGACACTTGGCCAACATAAGGATTGGAGACAACCCCTGTTGCCGAAAGCATCGGATAAGAATTTCTTCCGAACCAATCCGAATCATTCCGGCATCTGTATCCGAACCAATCCAAGTCAATTCGAACCAGTCCGAAAAAGTTCTTCATTTCGTTTGACCCAAATCGTTTAAAAATCAATCCGACTCAATCCGCAACAATCCCAACTCCAAAACGAACCAGTCCGAACCAACTCGAACTAAAGTTTTAATCCAAATTAATCCGAATCAATCCTAACTCGGATTGTTATACATAGAATTTTCAATCCAAATGATTTCGAATGAATTCGAATGAATTCCGAATGATTCGGATTGAATTGGATTCATTCGAATTGAAAATCATTTTAGGTCAATCTGAATTCAGATTCATTCGGATTGAAAATTTGGTTCGGATTGAACCGGATTGAGTCGGATTAATTTTTGACCGGTTTGGATCGAACGAAATGTAGACATTTTTTCGGATTGATTCGGATACAGGTTCCGGAATGATTCAGATGACTTCGGATTGGTTCGGAAGGAATTCCTATCCGATACTTTCGCCAGGGAGCTCATCACATACTTTTTAAATGTGATGCACTAGCGTCCCTCAGAAACAAATACCTGGGGGTTGATTTTCTCGAACTAGAAGTATTTCATGAGATCTTCTGCAAATCAGTGTATGCCACCATGGTAAAGACCGACCTTATGGGACCTTAAAAAAAGTTCTAAACAAACTATAAAGTGACATTCAAAGCGACTGATCTATTTGGTGAAAGAAAACTACAAAATATTTAGACAAATAGGCCATTGGCATGGGAAGAAGCACGTTAATTAAATAAATGACTTTCTGAATAACTACAATAACTATTTTTTCAATGAGGAGCATTCTTATGTATCTATGTAATGTTTTTGGTATATTTGAAGTTCAAACTTCTCCATGCCATAAAATATGTAAAGTGCATTAGAAGAAACTTTATTATTAATTTGTAATTGATAAAGTAATAAGTAACAGCACTACATCACCAGCATATCATATTTGAATTCCTTCTAGGTGCAAGAAACTAGTTTCCAGTAGTCATGCCGTGAACGACAGAGTTTGATTAATTATTATTAAATATGTGTTCAATACTAATTTGCCGAAAAACGATATTATGTACTTCAATCCAAAGCGTGATAACTAAAGGAAGGCTATTAAAATTTTTTTAACTCTAAGAAGAAATAATCAACTTTCTTCAAAGTTATATCAAATAATATATAGCATTATAATAGTATCAGCTGTATTATCTGTTAAACAATACTGTTTTTAAACACTGTCAGTTTTAATAGATTTTTTAGAAACAATATTTATCCCTGCAGAATTAATATGTGCATTTTCAATTTAATCAACCGTCAAATCTGAACTCAAATTCCCGAACAAATTCAATTCTACAATCTGAAATAATAGGAGACGCTATACCTTGGCTTGATCTGCTTTCGTTTTCGTTGTCAATCGATGAACCCTCCATACTTTACTAAACATCGCTCCAAAAGCAAGAGTGAAACCAATCGATAATATCCATGATCTTGCCTGACAAATTCTGGGATATTCCCAAGGTTCCACAAATCTGCCATCGATACCAAGTAAAAATACAGACACAAAACACGCGATTACTCCAACTAGCATTATGGTATTGCACACTGGATGTGATGTCATTATCACTCTGGAAAGTAAATAAAAATTGTTAACAGGAGAAAGTATGATTTGTAATAAATAGGTAAAACTTTGAATCGGTGTCTGTAAACAAATGTACCTTCTATACCTATTCCAAATGTTAAAAATGATTAACAGTATCGCGATGGCAATTCCGACGGATGAAACTGTGCACATGCATATAAAGAGAGGCAGAGAAACTGTTCGTAAAACATTCTTCACGATAGTTCTATCCTGTGGAATTTTGCCACCAATCCATCGCTCGGTGTTTAACCACGTTAAATTATCAGCTTGGGTATCGTAGTAACCTAATTTTACATATTTTCCATCAATCATCTGCTCTATTTGAGTCAAGGCAATTCGATCACCTTGGGAACTGAAGGCGACATATCCCTGCAATCGCAAATACACAAGAAATTCAGTTAGTATAACTACGTTTCTGTTTTTTAGTATTTCTTAAGAATATTTTCATATATTCTAAAAAACATGAAATACTAGTGCATAATAGAGTCATTAAATACAATCAATTCTTACCGAGACACCAAGAAATTGCGTGGAATTGATGGCAGAATATATTTCGTCAGCAATTTCCTTGTCTGTGTATGTAAAATTCTTCAAGCTTTTTCCCAACTTATTCAATTTCTCCATTGATTTATTGAATGCTGCAAATCGAAATTGTTTTACATTATACTTGCAGGATTAAATGAACAAATTTTGTGTCAGGAACAGGCCTGAGATCCTGAAAAAATAAGTGGGTAGGCCCTGAGTTATAGACCATAGGACGGGGTGGGGGAGGGGGGGAAAGGTATTTTAAAAATATTATACAGGGTGTCTAAAATGTCTCGGGACGGTTGGATATTTCCTCAGGTAAAATATTTTTCAAAAAAGTGAAGGTCATTCCTGAAGTAGATTTCAACGAGGAATTCAATGGTGACCTTCATTTTGACCTTGAAGTTGACCTCCACGGCTTATTGAAGGGTAACTTTGTTTTTTTTAATAGAAACCCCCTTTTTTACATCTGCAATCGATAGAGCGGAAAATTCTACGTTCAGATACGTACCCAAGTCATAGGTAAATTGTAACGTTCAAGGTCAATTAGAGGTTATTTGAAATAAACAAAGTTTTCCAAGAGGTCAGTGCAATTCCTGAAGTATTTTTCAACGGGGAATCCAATGGTGACCTTCATTTTGACTTTGAAGTTGACCTTCATGGCTTCTTGAAGGTCAAATTTGTTTGTTTTTTTTTTAATGGAAACCCAATTTTTCACATCTGCAATCGATAGAGCGAAAAATACTACGTTCAAGTACGTACCCAAGTCATAGGTCAATTGTAACGTTCCAGGTCAGTTAAAGATTATTTGAAATTAACAACGTTTTCCAAGAGGTGAGTGTAATTCCTGAAGTAAATTTCAACGAGAAATTCTTTGGGGAGCTCTGTATTGATCTTGGCTACAGCGTTTTGAATACTGTAAAATCATTATAGGACATTTTTCATTAAAAGTTCCAGGAGTTCTGGTGAGAGTTCTTTCCTCCCCAAAGAGTTATATCGAAAAGTCCTATACCGTTTTTCGATACCTAAGTCAATACCTAAGGCGATACCATAAGTACTATACCGTTTTTCTATCTCCATACGAATATTACGAATCGAAACTAAACTTACGTATTACGAGTACATACTTACTATCTTTCGCTAAAAGATTATTATGGCGCAAGCTAAACCTTCGGAACGAGAGAGGGTATCTGTATTAATGATGCGTGGTTGGGGAGATCGAGTTCGATCTTATGATCAAGTTCGTTTGCTTTTTAATCGCACTTTTCGTAATGGAGAAGGGTTGAATCCTGGCTCAAAATCAACAATTGAAAGAACTGTAAGGCGCTTTATGAATCATGGATCTATCAAGGACCTTCAGAGAACTGGTCGGCCAAAATCTGCAGGATCTGAGGAGATGCAGATGGACATAGCCCAAGCATTTTTTGGAAACCCATACCTTAGTTTACGTCGAGCTAGTGATGAGAGTGACGTTGCTCCTGAGACAGTGCGAAATATTTTAAAAAGCATTAATTTCCATCCTTACAAAGTTCATCTGGTACAAGAGCTCAATGAAGACGATCCTGATCGTCGGGTTAAATTTTGTGAAATTATGATGGACAGAATTGATAGAGATCCTCTTTTCTTGTACAATACAGTATTTTCAGATGAAGCTGCTTTCACTTTAAAAGGTGAAGTTAACAGGCAAAATTGTAGATATTGGTCAGACACAAATCCTGATTGGATGTTGGAGAGTCACACACAGTATCCACAAAAGATTAATGTTCGGGCCGGTATCTTGAATGATACATTGATAGGCCCTTTCTTCATCGATGGTAATCTCAATGCCCGTGCATATGAAGAGCTTCTCAGAAACCAAATTGTACCAAGAATAAGGGAGATTACAGGCGATAATTTTCAAAATATTTGGTTCAAGCAGGACGGAGCAGTGGCTCGTTACGGTAGGGTGGTTCGAGCATATTTGGATATTCAGTTCCCTCATAGGTGGATTGGAAGAAGGGGTGAAATCGAGTGGCCTGCTAGATCTCCTGATCTGACGCCTCTCGACTTTTTTCTTTGGGGTTATTTAAAGAGCAAAGTATACTCAACGTAACCCCGAAGCTTAGACGAATTGCAGAATCGGATTCTGCAAGAGGCTACTTTGATTGATAGGGAGATGATTCGTAATGCTGTAACTCATTTTTACAATCGCATAGCTTTTTGTCAAGAAGCACAAGGTTTTCAGTTCGAACATCTTCACTGAAGCGCGAGAGGCAAGGGGACTCACGCTAATCAAGCACCCCGAAACGTGAGAGGCAAGGGGACTGACGCTAATCAAGCACCCCGGAACGTGAGAGGCAAGGGGACTCACGCTAATCAAGCACACCAAAGGGAGCAGACTTTACTACGTCCACGTCGTTGTTCCTGGGTAATGCTAAACGTAAACGTAAACTGCTTGGAAAAAACCTTGAAAAAATCTTGAAGATCATCACCAAGATCAATACAGAGCTCAGAGTTTCTATTTAAAAAAACAAAGTTGACCTTCCAAAAGCCATGAAGGTTTACTTCAAGGTCAAAATGAAGGTCACCATTGAATTCCCCGTTGAAATTTACTTCAGGAATTGCACTGAGCTCTTGGAAAACTTTGTTTATTTCAAATAACCTTTACTTGACCTTGAACGTTACAATTGACCTATGACTTGAGCACGTACCTGAACGTAGAATTTTCCACTTTATCGATTACAGATGTAAGAAAGGGGGTTTCCATTTACAAAAACAAATTTGACCTTCAAAAAGCCATGAAGGTCAACTTCAAGGTCAAAATGAAGGTCACCATTGAATTCTTCGTTGAAATTTACTCCAGGAATGACCTTCATTTTTTTGAAAAATATTTTACCTGAGGAAATATCCAACCATCCCGGGACTTTTTAGACACCCTGTATATATAATTGAAAGTTTTTCATCACGACAACCGCGGGATTTTACCGAGAGCGGGTGCCATCTCGGGTGCCATGCTACAAAACTGCACCCGCTCCCAGCGAAATCGTGGTAACGTTTCAGCTGTAACCATGTCTCAGGACCTTGAGATGAAAGCTTACAGTCTGTGATGAGCTTAATACGACGATCCGGTAAAAGTCTTGTGCACCCTGAGGACACGGAGTGACCCAAGGGTGACCGTCTTCTACATTTTCCCCGAAAGTGTCTTAGCATTTCGTTAACATACAGGGATGCTTTTCAGGCTATTAACAAGTGAAATATTGCCACTTCCGAGAGCACTGATTATCAGGACAACCAGCTTAAGGGGGGATCCTGCTTTAGAAGGCTCAAAAAATCGATTTTTTTTATTGCTTAAATCTATTCCTAATATATCTAAGGATATGTATTTAAAGTGATAGAGGCTGATTTCCAGTATATTTAAAGATACAGGACTAAACGCGGTGGGGTTCAAGCAGGCATACAAGCGCTCAGGCAAACTTTGAAGCGTGTTTTCTCGAGTTTTCGTTTTTACGATTTTTCTAAACTGGCGGGCGTGATTGCAAGAAAACTAGACGACCAATCAAAATGAACTGAGGCTTATTAGCTTCAGTTTTGTATTCTTTCCTATTTGAACTAAAAAGATTCATGGAAAAAAATTGTTAAACAACTTTTTTAGCAAGTTGAAATTATTTTTTTGTTGTTGCAAAAAGCAAATTTTCTTCAAACTTGAGAAAAATTTTGAATTCGCAATTTTTTCGGGTTTTTCTTAGTTCACATAGAAGAAAAATATATGAAAATGAATTTTTTTTGTTGGTTTTTTTGTTTCAGACGAAAATTACGAGTTTCATCTTGCCCGCCGATATTTTTCTAAATCCCGTCGTTATTTTAAATCCCGCCGATTCTTTTAAATCCCGCCGATATTTTTCTCTCAAAAAATTTTTGTTTATAATGTTTAAATATATATTAAAATATTCTAATTAGCTCGCTAGACTTGCTTATTTTCTTCTGTCCAAAAAAAATCCCCCCAAAAACGCTTTTTTTAGGCCTCCTAAAGCAGGATCCCCCCTTAACAGAATATTCCGGGTATATCGTCGCAACGCCTTAATAAGGTCTCTTTCTTTTCATTCTCTTTGTCTGTGATGTTCTTGTCGGCTGGTGCCGAAAATTTGACAACGAACATGGTTCATTTCCTGAAGTCAAGGAGAAACATGTTAGGCCTCGAGTGCGCGACAGAAACAATTGAAGAGAATATAAAGTTCCAATATTTGCGGCAATATGTACGCCGTTCTCGCATAAATTGAACAACTAGATAGTCTGTGTCCTAGGTGCTCGCTATTTGCATGACTCGCCCGAGAATAATTCTGTTGTGAAGACATTCAAGATTTAGTATTCCGCGACCACCTTGGCGAACGGTGTGGGATGTAAAGCCGCGGAACAGACCACTTAAGGTACACGCTTTTGTTCATGTGCATAACCTTTCGTCATTCGATATCAAGGAATCTGAGCTCGTCCTTCGTCCATGAAACTACTCCAAATGAATGGAGAACTACCGAGAGGGCAAGAATTTCCGTTGCAGATACTTTGTCCCTCGCTAACAAATCGGAGAACCGAATCTGTCGGATAAGACGTTCGTATCTGTATCGAAGAGCATTCTCAATAGATGTTGCGTCCTAAATGCGGATTTGTGGCACGCCCAGGTTTTTCTAGGTCTCTTCACCGCCAAGGTACCGTATAGTGCTTCTGTCGACGAGCTCAGGGTCTCCGGGGATACCATTAAGTTGTCCTTGCTTCAAATGAACCTTGGCGCATTTTTCTAACCCACGCTCCGTTCAAATCTCAAGAGTGTACTCGTTGACAATCCCTAGGGATAGATTTGGTTGCTCTTTATTTTTAGCATAGATCTTGAGATCATCCATGTAAAATACATGAGTGACCTTATGCTTTCTATATCCAGGTTTGCCTCAGAAGTACCCTTGAGAATTGCGAAGTGCGAGAGATAGTGGCAATAATGTGAGGTAGAAGAGGAGAGGACTCATGGTGTCGCCCTGAAAGACACCTCTCTAAAATGTGAAGTTGCTAGTTGTCACATGATGTTTTCCAGATGAGATAGTTAATCTGTAGATAGTAAATCTGGTCTTCTTTCAGCGGATGCTGGACTTCGTAGACTTTTATCTTATATGCCTCGACCTCCTCTGGTTTGGACAGGTGATCGACAGTAACTGGAGGGTCTTGGAAGAGTCGAGATGGGTGAAAGAAAAACTGTTCATTTTCTCTGTTCCATCTCTCCCACCGCTCTAGACTTCTCCTAGCGTCATATAGGACCCGTATTCTGTCAACAATATGGTGCCTGATGGTCAGCAGCTTTAACTTTTTGAGTGTGTGGATGCTGGATCCACAGTTCGCGCGCAAAGTGTCGGACCCTGGTAGTGAAATTCCTGCCAGATCTTATTTAGTCAATCACACACTGAACGCGTGACGCGTACTGTCTTGCTCAGTCTTGCCCAGCCAATGTTCTCGATGTAATTGATAGTCCAGAGGTCGGAATCTTCATAAAAATGTCCACGAAGCTCGTTATCCAGTTCAGCCAGATCTTTCAGCTTGAAAAAAAACCCAGATGTTGATGTTTCTGCCTGCCCGTGGTTGCTGTCAGTGTCGCCTCTTTTTGTTTGTTGTCAGCTTTTTCTGGCTACGGTAGATTGGGCCCTCCGCTTAAATTACCCCTTTTCCGGAGGCCCACGGCACGGTTACGCAGACGTTAATGCGAAAAATGCGAGAGCTCTAGTTACTTCTCGCAACACAGATCATGCAGTGGCGCCAAGTAACCTTCTCGTTTAGGGACCATACTGGTATCGTAGCACTCGAGCAGTTCGTCCCTCAGTCGATTCGTTGACTCAGAAGTATTGAGATTTTGCTAGTCCACTGCATTGACTTTGTCTTGATTGGCTCCCCCAACTCTAGGATAGTCGGCCACACCCGCGTGCCAAAAACATGCCAAGGAAATGCGAGATGGATACAGAAAGCTGTTTTTTTTTGGATCGCTTCGTGTCCGGCTTATCGTTGTAATTTCGTCGTTCCCAATGACCACCCATCTCACGGTGTGATTTACCGCGGTTCTACTGGGAGCCGGTGTCATTTTCATCGATGGCAGTTCTTCCCAGTGGGATCCTGCGGTGGTTCTTTAATCTTTTTTAAATTATATAGATCCCGCGGTTGTAGTTATAAGATAATCAGCATTAGAATCAATAATACAAAAATATTGAAGGAATTAATGTAAAAAGTAGACAAACTACAAAGGTACGATTTATTTTAGACCACTCACAATCGTATATGGAAGTAATATACACGAAAATAGCGATTTCGCACGCACCGAAAAAACGATATTCTAATTTTGATAATTTTCCACTAAGTTTAAGAATATTTGCAACTTAAATAGGCGCCAAGAAAATATTCTTAATATACGATGGAGGCCCTCTTACCTTAAGAATATACATTCTTGTCTAATTTTAAGAATTTCCCACTTATAGTATAAGACTATACTAACAACATTTTGACACATTTTGATGAAATATTTAAGGGGCCATTCACAAAATACGTGATAAATTTTTCACGAACTTTCAAGACCCCCCCCCCCCTTGCGTAATGCTGTTTTCATTGTTCTTAAGGGCATGCTCTCCGGTGATCACGTGACCAATCCAGCCCTTGGTTATGAATTTTATTTTGGTGTTCACCACGTGCTTGGTTATGTGACCTCTACTTTACCGACGTTGAAATGCTCCAAAAATAATGACAGGTTGCGTGTGTGCAGATACTTATTTTTTTATTTGTAACGAATGTGCAAGTTTTATTGTATATATTGCTTTTTTGAATGTTCAGACGACTTAGTTAAAAATTTGTGTCAGTTATCAACATACGTGAATCAGAAAATCTGAAATGCATCAAACCAATCATTACCTGCACGTGCTGCAACTCGAATGGTAATATCCTATTGTATCAATTTATAAATGAAATTTCCTTGAAATTATAAACATATTGATGCATACAAACGTTCTCTAGTGCTTTTTATTCAATCGTTCAAATTCTAAACACGATATGTCAATCCGTGTGGACGTAGCGAGCACAAAAAAAAATGAAAATAATTTTACACATTTATTTTTACATGGAAATTTTGTTTCAAAATTATTACCATTCACATTCGTTGCACATTCGTTGCAACTTTACCATGCACATTCGTTGCAAATCAAAAAATAAGTATCTGCCCACACGTAACCTGTCATTATTTTTGGAGCATTTCAACGTCGGTAACGTAGAGATCATATAACCAAGCTCGGTTATGAAATTTTCCACATTTATTTTTTACATGGAATTTTTTTTCAAAATTATTACTGAAACTGAATATACAAACGCAATTTATTGTCTCATTTTCTATATTCCAAATTTTGAGAGCAATATATCATTGCGTTTGGACATGGTGAACACCAAAAAAAATTTCATAACCAGCACCGACTGTTTTGGTCACGTGATCACCGGAGAGCATGCCCTTAACATGGAGAATGATACTTTCATTTCAAAGCGAAACACTCAATGCCCAAAATTACAACAACAAAACATTAAACTAAACAACCCCAAAAAACATGAATAAATGAGAAATTGCACGTCGGTATTTAACCTCACTATCTTACTTCTTGGTTGAAATGTGACGTCAATATAATATCCTTAGAATTGATTGCATTTCTTCGAGCTTCTCACTTATAACACATTTGAAAGTATGGAGTTTGGCCTCCTTATACTACTTCGTGGGTAAAACAATCGAAAATGGAAACTGATTGAAAAGCACGTGCCACGAAACATTAAAAGAAATGATTGAACAGAGCAAGTCGCATTTTCCTTTGCGCATTTCTTCTTTCTCCCGTTGGTTAGACGATACTCTTAAAGTAAGAATTTCGCTTACTTCATTGAGAATATTACTAAGAATATGCCTGTAAGAATATTACACTCTTAATATTCGAAAATCGTTTTTTCGGTGCAAATAAACTTTGAACAACAAAAACTAATTCCTTGAAATCCTTTGAAAAACTAAAAAATTCTTTGACATCCCTTGAAATTTTTGAAAAATCTTGAAGTTTTTTTAATCTTGAAAATCCTTTGAAAGTTTTTAATTTTCTTTAATATCTCTTGAAATTATTGAAATCTGTAGAAATCCCTTATAACATTTATTTTATTCCCTAAAGTTCTCTAGAAATTTGCTGAAATCTCTTAAAATCCATTGAAATATTGGAAATCGTAAAAATCTATTGAAATAAGTAGAAATCATTTGAAATCTCTTCAATATAATTTAAACTAAACCTATTAACTAAAATTCTCTAGGAAAATAACGGTTAAAATTCCTAGAAATCTTTTGAAATTTTTGGAGATTCAATCAAATCTTTTAACCCAGCAGAAAATTCCTGATAGGAACATGTGCAGGAACCTGACATGTTCCTTTGGAGGTTCCTGTACAGGAACCAACGCAGGTTTCTGGTACACCGGTTCCTGCCGCGGAACCTGCGAGACGGGAACGTTCCCGGAACGTTCCGGGAACGTTCCCGGGACGTGTAAAATGTCCGCCGTTTGGGGACGTTCCAGGAATCTTCCACTGGAACGTTCCAAACAAAAATTAACGTTATTGTTATTATTATCAATAAATAACGCGTAAACCTGAGTGATAGGTCAAAATCGACGTCAATTTATGATACGGATATCATATTATAGTGTAGTATATGCGGTACTCAAAACTCAAAAATGACATCCATTCTTACCTATCTCTTACGGTTTACGAGATAATTGTTGTTAAAAACAACAATTCAACAATAATGGAAGGTTCCCCTCAGGTCCCAGTGGAACGTTCCACTGGAACGTTCCCAAGGGCGGACATTTCACACGTTCCGGGAACGTTCCTGGAACGTTCCAAAGGTGCCCGCGAAACGTTCCGTGCTACTAGGGGAGAGTTGAAAACGGCCATGCGGCGGCGCTGGTAGTAACCTTGTTCTACAAAACCATGCAACGCCATAGGAAAAATGCATACAAATTACAAAATAAATATGACAAACCGTTTCAAAATATTTTTTCTTCATAATGTAGAGTCAGGTAGTAAACGAGACTTACGTACTTACTTAATATTTTGTTTATTACAGGAAAAAGCGGCATGATTCACATAATCCAAAAAAATTGCATGAATGTTTGGGACTTGAAAAAAATAATGAGAAAATAAATAACGAATACACAAATTAATGAAAAAAAATTGTCGAAAATATAAATAACCAAATTATAAAATTTCAAAAATTTCAAATAACGACAAGATTTTTAATTGAAATAAAATAAAATTCCGAATTTGAAAATATCCGAAACTAAAATTGACCGACTTCGAGACCAAATTATAAAATCGCCGAATTAAACGATTAACGAATTATAAAATAAAAGAATTATTAAACCACAAATATTTCAATTTCCAAAATATAAAACTGCCGAACATAGTTAATTGATTAACAACTTATGAGCTAATCATGAAATTATAAATAAAACAAACAGTTTAATTTATCATTCATTAATACATTATTATTTATTTTCAGCAATATTTTTCGTTAATTTGTGGATTTGATATTCATTTTTTCTTTATTTTGTATTAGTCCCGGATATTCAAACACTTTTAAATATACAGTACAAGTCCGACAAGTTGCCGTCCGATAAGTGTACACTCCCCTTAAAACGTCATCACACGCACGGCACGCACACTAATTGGGGTTCTCCCACTACGTGTGCTATTTTGATTATATATATATATATATATATATATATATATATATATATATGTATACATATTATTTTATTATTATTTTGCTTATGATTTGCGCATCATTCTTACGCATGCGCGCACCTAATGTCGTGCTACTAGAGGGGGCACCCTTCTCGAGATCTACAATAATATAATCAGCTCCGGGCTGTTCCCCACTTCATGGAATAACTTTCTGGTCATTTTCATTCCAAAATCGACTCCTGGTAAATTTCGGCCCATTTCACTCGCGTCTTGTCTCTTTAAACTTATGGAAAAACGTGTATAGAATAGACTTATCTGGCATCTGGAACACAACTGGATTTTATCCCCTTCACAATTTGGTTTCAGGAAGGGAAGATCTTGCGCTGAAAATTTAGCTATACTGGCAACAGAAGTCTGGAAAGGCTTTGTCAATAAAGAGGTCACGGCTGGTCTTTTTCTGGATTTGAAGGGTGCCTTCCCGAGCGTCATCCCTCAGATTCTGGTGGAAGACCTTCGGGAGTCAGGCATTCCTGAATCCATTGCTAGATTCGTGTACAATTCACTGCATGTAAAAATATTTTTTTCCAAATCAATGGCGAACTAGTAGGTCCAAGAACAAGCACGGTGGACCTGCCACAGGGAAGTATAATCAGTCCAATTCTCTTTCCAATATATACAAGAAAAATATATTATCTCATCCCTAATGATTGCATTATAATTGAATTTGCGGACGATATAGCTATCCTCTGCAGATCCAAGGATCCTGAACAGTGTGTGGCTTCTCTTCAAAGATGCGCAGACATTCTTTGCGACTTTCTGGTCCAAAGTGGTCTCGAAATCTGCCCGGAGAAAACCAAACTAGTTCTTTTTTCAAAATTTAATTTAGATTTCAGTAGCGATTCACTTTCTCTCACCTTAAATAACATTCGTATTTATCCCTTAGGAATTGTAAAATTCCTAGGAATAATACTGGACTACCAACTTTCCTTTGACGCCCACTTTGCTTATCTAACCGAAAAATGCCGTAAGATTTTGAATATCTTTAGAGTTCTCAGGGGTGTCTGGTGGGGAGTTGATCCATGTGTTCTTTTAAGAATATATGATGCACTCATCAGAACCTGTCTAGATTACGGCTCTCACATTTTTACGTTTAAACATGAAAATTTTGTTGATAAACTAGAAAAAGTTCGCAATCAGGCTTTAAGACTAGCTATAGGCTATAGAATAAGTACTCCGATTAACGTCATGCTAGCAGAAACTTGTGAACCTCCGCTAAAGAAACGCTTTTGTTTTTTGGCAAAAAGATATATTTTAAGATCATTTTCTATTCTTAATCACCCCCTAACGGATAGCCTCGAGGAACCTTGGAACTCTACAAACCGAACGAACAGATATCGCATCAGAGACATTTTTGTTCTTTTCAAAGCTTTTGATAGAGTTGCCAATTTTAAACATCAGATTCGCAGGTCATTTGCCCACCCCTATTTCGAATTCCCGTTTACTGATCATTTATTCTCACCTCAGATTGAGCTTGGTTTGGGTCGCTTATGTCAGGATAGCCCAGATCCAGAGGCTCTTTTACAAGACTTCGCAGATCACAAATTTCAGGACTTTGCTCATTTTTATACAGATGGTTCCAAGTCGGAGACGGATGAAACCGCAGGTTTCGCATTTGTATGCCCTTCGACAGAAGCCACCTGCTCTTGGAAAATCTCTAAATTTGCTACTAATTTTCTCTATTGAAGCGTGAACCATTCTGTATACGTTAGATTACATTATTAAAAATAACATTATTAAATCAGTTATCTTTTCAGACTCCTTAAGCGTCATTAATAGCGTGGCAGCTGTATGTCCCAACAATATCAAATCTTGCATCATTTTTGTAATCAGAAATAGAATGGCGACTCTGGCCAAGCTCAATCGCACAGTAATGCTAGTTTGGATCCCTGGGCACAGGGGAATTCGAGGAAATGAGCATGCCGACCTAGCCGCTAAGTCAGCGGCCGCTGATGGCGCTCTCCTTCGCGTTTCTTTACCCAGTTCTGACTTCTTTGGTTCCCCTCGAAAATCTCTACTAGATAGCTGTAGGGATTATTATACTAAGGTTGGAGAAAATAAGGGCGTGCACTACACCCAGCGTTTCTACCAACATAGGCAAAAACCTTGGTTTGCCTCCTTCATTGCACCAAGAGAGTGGACAGTCTCTCTCTGCCGCATGAGGAGCAAACACTATTCACTTAATGCTAGTTTAGCCCGTAAAAACATTGTAAATTCAAGCCAGTGTACTTGCAATCCTGATATTGATGAAGATTTGGATCACATCCTGTGGGCTTGCCCCCGTTTCGATAACATACGTGGCACCCTCATCGCAGGTCTCTCTAAATCCTTAAAATTTCCTCCCCCCTTCAGTAGTTACCAGTTTTTAGCTAATCCCTCCCTGCGAGTTGTCTCACACGTTTTCAAATTTAAAAAAAATGCAAACCTACAAATTTGACGGAATAAATAATTTAAAAATCGATTAAATAACATTTTCTTTCTTTCAAAATCGTACATTTGCCGCCCGCGTATACTAGCGCATGAGCGGTGGTGTCGAGGCGCGGGTGTCACGAGTCGCGCATGTAGCGTGTACGAGACGCCCGCCCCTGGACACCACTGCGCATGGGCCATTGCTTTTCTCTCCCCGATGGGAGAGAACCTTTCCGTTCGTTTCAGATTATAACCACTGGGTAATACAAAATCCCAACACTAGTTCGTGACCGTATATACAAGGCTGCTGAAGCAAGTGTGGTGTCAACGTAGATCAGCCATTGGCTGTTCTTAATGAAGAAGAAGAAGACTAGAGGGGGAATCCGATAAGTCCGAAATTCCTGGAATTTTCCGCCCCTACAGCCCCGAAATGAGAAACTTATCGGACTTCTACTGTAGTGATAAAGAACCATTTTTTTTATATTGCTGTTTTACAATATAATGCGACTATAATAAATATAATTATTAACGAACATTCTCATCTTTGGCAATAATCAAATCAATCGGGAATTATTTTTCAAAGTCTTATAATACATTACGAATTAGAATTAGGTTTCAGCTAATTTCGCTAATTTCTTTTTCTGCAAATTAGCTTTATTGAAATCAGCTAAAGAAATTTCAGCAAATTGTCGCATTTTATTCTGCAAATATAAGTTAATAGTGTAGGACAAAACTTCTTTCCCATGTTCTGCACAAGAAAAGTAAAATTTGGGTTTTGACAAATCATTCAAGACTATGTCAAAAACATGACTTTGATTGCAATGCAGGGGAAACGAGTTTTCGATTGATTTTATAAAATCTAAGAGTTTAAAATTCGGGAGCGGAAGATTGTGACTTTGATCTAAAGTTATTGATTTTACCACTGGATGATTAGTTTCGGTTTGACCCACACTTTCGTCCTTTGCAGAATGAAATGATGCAGATGTGCAATCAACGCAGTTTCTCTTTTTCAATTCTTGACAGATTTGACCTGTAATGTAATACATAAAACAATGATTGTGTAAATGGTTACAAAAGTAAACTCAGAGAACCCGAAGATCCCGAATATCAAAAAATTAATTTTTTCGTCTTTCCGAAAGACCTAGCTATTAAAGTTATTGAAGCTTCATGGCAAAAATCGTCAATTTGCAAAAATTTTGCCGTAAAAGCAGGCCAGTTTGTTTGCAGTAAACATTTTTTAAAGGAAGACATTCTCCACGAGGTAATCTTAAAAAGACCCGATGGCACGTTTTTGGAAAAGGTAAGTAATTATATATTTACTGTAAAATCAAAATCACAATTCAAAAGAAAACAAAAGTGAATTCTTTTTATTTAATGAACTGTAATATTATATATTTTTACTTACTTATCGTTTCAAAAAAATTCGGTTTGTTTTTCTCTCGGGAAGTGTAAGAAAAGACACAATTTATTCATATTTTTCCTAATTTACAGAATAAAAAATATGTACCAAGTGAATCTAGTGAATGTTCTATTTGAGTAGCGTAAAAAAAAAGTGACGTTAATTCAAGGATTAAATGAGAAGGATATAAAATGTATTATGCACGAATAGACCATTCATTAAATTAACTTCGTACAAATTTTTATTCTAAAAATTACGATAAATATGAATAAATTATGCTTTTTGTTCAACTTGCTGAGGGGAAAACAAACCGATTTTTTTAAATGAGTAGGGAGTGACAATACCAAATAATACAGTTTATTGAATAAAAAAGAGTTTACTTTTCTTTTATCTTTAAATTGTGATTCCGAGTTTACAGTAAATATATACATAATTACTTACCTTCCTCGAAATAGTGCCACCGGGTCCTTTTACGATTTTCTCGCAGAGAATTTCTTCCTTTAAAAAATGTTTACTGCAAACGAACTGGTCTGCTTTTACGGTAAAATTGTTCCGAATTAAAGCTTTTCCCCATAAAGCTTTAATAGCTGGGTCTTTCGGAACGTCGAAAAAATTAATTATTTCATATTCGGGATCTTCGGGTTCTCTGAGTTCACTTTTGAAACCTGATTTGCACCCCGGAGCGATACACATCGGCAGAATTAACGCGACAAACAAACATAAAAACACGAGAAGAAAACAACACCAGACCGTTTTCACAATAATTGCATAAAGAAACCGTTTTATTGTTACATTTTTAGGACTTTGTAACGACTCTACATGACGGAAGCCATATAACCGTCAAAACAACACGAACAATAAAGTTACTACTAGCGCCACCGCATGGCCGTTTCCAACACATGGACCATTTTCAATTCTCGGAGGCAGGAGGCTGGACAGAATAAATACTTAGAAAGTTTAGAGTAATGATGTTATTTGTATGATGAATGATTATCTATAACTGTTTTGGAAAAGAACAAAATTTACTTATTGTTAATATAATTTTGATTTATTGTTTATAAAACGTCTGTGAGCTTATCCTAAAATTAAAAAATTGTAGCACTCCTAACCGTTTTTGTTTTAGATGGGAGTTTATAGACGAAAGACTAAACATTTTTTCTTGTAATTCCGGGAGACCTAATCCCTCCAATATGTCAGTACTATTAAACGTAAATATATTTATCTTGTTTTTATTATATTTCACTAATTTTTCTTCATAATTTGTTTTTTATTCCAAAATTATGAATTGAAATCAAACCGTGCCACATTACCAAACAAGGTACGACAACTTGGCGCAGATGCACTTTTTGGAAAACACATTAATCAACTGCTTTAATGAACTTCGATTCAATTATCTCCATGCATAGAACATTGGTAAGATATTGGACGACACGAAATATATTTTGTTAAAATATTTTACTTTATATTTGAATTTTATTCGTGCATTTTCCTTTATG
>CAKNXH010058911.1:71155-84906 GCA_932178445.1 Andricus quercusramuli
TAGACATTTTTTCCAGATGGCAGTTGCTCTTAGTGGGACTCTGTGGGTTGTGTTTCTTTTTTTTTTATTTTATATATATATATATATATATATATATATATATATAGAAGATGTGACTTTTCGTGCGCATACACCTAAAAATTCGTTCAATTTATTGGAAGCCCTGTCATCTTTTTAAATTAATTCAAATCTCCTGTAATGCATACATTTTCTAGTGTTTCATAGAAGATGTGAATTAAAGAGAATGATGTAATACTTACCAAGAGCCACAGCCCAGATAGCATCGTATGCAAGAGGTGCTTCCTGATATCCTGCAGGATATCTGTTGTTATCAATGTCATGTCCATCTTCCTTCAGAACTCTGTTGAGTCTTTGCCTAAAATCCTCAGAAGTCATGCCACTAATGGTTGTTTCATTATTCTGATTCCACATTAAGGCCTCAGTAGTCATATGTCCCTCCGCAGCCTGACGCATTTGCTCTTTGGTGCAAATGATGTTCTCCTTATCCAAATTGACCTCGAACCAGTTATCCTCATACCATCCTATGAAAAACCAGACGTAACTTTTGCCATAGATGTTTTGATGATAGAGCTCACAAAGAACTCGTCTTGCTGCGTCCACATAGAAAAGACCAACAATTATTCTGGCATCTTGACGACGGAGATTTCTCACTGCATCTGCTGGATCAGATAGAAAACTTTGGCGAGTCACAATTTCAATTCCTGCTTCTTTGCAACGAGCCTCGAGGTCCTCTACGGTCTAGATACAAAATTTGATACATGAATATTGAATGTTATCTTAGAGCAGAATGAAAATGAATATAACTTTGAATAAAAATGAAAAGTGTTAACTAAATGTGTTTACATTCTTCTTTATTTACTCTCTGAATATTAAAAGGCTGATAATCAAGTTTGCAAAAGGACCCAAGTAAAATTAATTCGCAAGTAGTCACGCGAATATCCGATTTGCATCAAACATGCAAACTTAAATCAATCGCAGGAAGGAGTCATGAATATATTTCACATAAATTTGAATTCCACAGAATCTAAATTAGAATAATCGTGTCAGGGAGCATTTGAGACGACGAATTAAATTGAATTTGTACTTATTTTAGACCATGGCACGGTGGGCTGACCCTTTACCTGATTCCAATTCATTTAATTCGACTTTTTTCGAGCAGGTGTTTGTTCTCACCGAAATGAAGACTTCCTCTGCTTGTTGTAGAAGTGCAACTCGAGACCAACCAAACTTTTGTAGAAGCTTGATTCTTGTAGGATTATGAACTGTCGCAGAAGGATGAGTTCTAAAAAGGGTCGGAAAACGATTTCGATCAGACAACGCTGGAGATGAAGCTCCGTAACAAAGCTGAAACGTAAAATAGTAAATCATTAGTGTCACAAACTTTCCTCAGCTTCCCAAAGTTTAGTTTTAGTTGTATAACCAAGGTTCTTTAATACAGATATTCTGAAAATAATCTAAAATTTGACAACTTTTTTCTATCATTTCATAAATTTGTGAACTAGAATCAAATACTTGTTACAGACTTACAACGACTAAGTTCCACATCTTCGCTGCTTCGGCAACAGTAGTGCAAACTGTACTGCACCCTGCTAATAACATTAACTTTTGTGGTTTATTGTAAAGAAGATTGTACATCACGGAGGCTCCCAGTCCAGGCTCACACTGAAATAAAAAAGTTATTATACATTTCAAATAATATTTTGTATCACTGAGCATCTTTTCTTAAATTCATTAAAATGATAACAGAATTTTTATATGCTTATCATTTTTTTAAATGTTGCCTTTTCAACATGTAAGGAAAACATTATACCTCACTATCATTGGAATGTAGTCTCAAAGTGAAACCGGGCAGCAATTTTCTCTCACGATTGACATCCTCCATGGCGAGATTGGCAGCTGGCATGCAAGACTGTTTGAAGACATTTTTTAAAAATTAAGATTAGGATATTTGATAAATGATTTCTTGAATTGCTGGGTAATAAGACAAATGTTGAAAACATTTTAGTTTTTTTTTCAAAATTATCTATGATTTTTCGATTTCCAAATATTAACCCCAGATCAGTAATGTGTCTCTTTTTAGTTCTGACAATAATGTGGGGTGCTGCGACAACATCCCACACCTTTCTCGTATGCTCCTCAGTGCTTTCTATTAATAATACATTAGTTGTAATATAGGTCGATCTCTTAGTTTGGAAATCATAAAGAGATAGTTGTATATTATATTAAGAGTATACGTATTCAACGATACACGGAGAAAAAAATATGGCTATAATAGTAAGAACACTAGTCATGCTTTTGTCGCAGGTTTCATTCAATGCTTTTGAAGCCCTTATCCCTCGCAAAAATAGCTCGAACTTCGCCTTGCTACATTTGTAAGGAACTCACTCTGTTAGAGTATGAGTACTCTTACAAGAGATATTAGGCCAAGCCTACTTACGAACCTAGCTTCACAGCAAGCACCGGTACGCATGATCTAACATCGCTTTTGCAAGAGCACTCATACTCTAAGAGGATGGGTTGTCTCACAACCGTAGTAAGGCAAAGTTTGTTTATGGTATGAGCCATTTAATGCTAAAATTGTCTAACCTGATGCCAATATTGGTAGGAATTCATACCAATTTCGCACATGAAGTTCCGTGCTGTAATATTAAGAGCTCAGCCTACTATAACAGTGCGATTTTTTTCTCCGTGTAGAATATAACAAATGGTTTAAATAACAAAAAATAATCATAAAAAACAAAAATCACTTCTTTAAACAAAAGAGGTTTTTTTCAATACATTAACCAATTTTCAAATTTCGAATGGGATTTGAATGAAAACGTAACAGGGTTTGAGATTGGTTTGAGATGACATGACTCGCTTTTTCTATCTTTTCAAAAAGTATGTTTATTATTTGACCATGTGGAAATTGAAGAACGACGGAAAAGTGAAAAATGGTAAAAAATGAATCAAAATCAGTAAAATCAACTTTTTAATAGTATATTATGCACCTAGGGGGAGAAAAAGTGCCTCTCCCCCTTGGCGCATACGATATTTTTTTATAAAAAATGGATGATTTCAGGCATTTCTCGAAATACAGGCATGATTTCAGTCCATATTAGATTTTGTATAATAAAGTATGAAATTAATGTTAATCTAATCTATGGTAATTTTACAGGTGATTTATGGTAACTTATTATAGATTACCCAAAATTCATTTTTAAAAATTTCCATAAATTGCCGGAAATTTATGGAAAATTTCGGTAATTCGTGGTAATTTTACAGGTGTATATGGTAACTTACCCAAAATTCATTTTTAAAATTTTCCATAAATTTCCGGAAATTGAATACGGTATCTCCTTGGTTTTTAAAGGAAATGTTATATTTATATAATTCATAGTATAAAACCTTATCAAGGTTAATGTAAACTTAAAATAAGTGACGAAGTGAGACTCTATTTTATTGCTATAAATCATAAAACAATGGCATACAAAAATTTGAATATAGACTACATTGGCTATAATTGATTAAAATATATTCGCTATTTTAATTAATTCAAGCTAATTAAGTGTATTTAAATTATTCTATTCTGCGTTTAATTATTTCTAATCGTAAATTAGTTTTACTTAGACACTTGTTTTGAATATACAATAACTTTAGAAAGCTTTTTGCTTCCTCATAGAGGAAGCTTTGTAATAGTGACATTTTTCAAATTTTTTAAATTCATTTAATTGAACCCTCCCTAATTTAAAAATGTCTAATACAATGTTCTAAGCAATTGTCCGGATGTGTGTGTGTGTGGATGTGTGGATGTGTGGATGTATGGATGTGTGGATGTGTGGATGTGTGGATGTCACGCTTTTTTGTGAACACGATAACTAGAAAACGGTTGCAGATAAATTGATGAAATTTGGAGAGCTTATTTTCCTCACTAATATCTTGAAACTGACCGAAGGATTTCAAAAAATATTTAATGCATTTTTTTTCTAGCACTCAATAATATTTTAAAAATCGGTTTTTATAGCAAAACTTTTTTCATTCGCATAATTCAAAGTTGACGCAACAATATAAAAGATGCCTTGGTTCGGGACGAATCGACTGACCTATAATATTAATACATTTTATTGAAGAGTAGGGAAGTTATGGTAATTTATATATTTTGAAAATCGGTTTTTTATAGTAAAACTTTTTTCTTTAGCATAATTCAGAGTTGATGCAAGAATATAAAAGATTCCTTGGTTCGGAACGAACCGATTGACCTACAATAATAATGCATTATATCAAAGAGTAGGGAAGTTATGGTAATTTATATATTTTGAAAATCGGTTTCTTATAGTAAAACTTTTTTCATTAATATAATTTAAAGTTGATGTAAAAACAGAAAAGATGTGTTGATTCGAGTCGAATCGATTGACCTATAATATTAGTGAATTTTATTGAACAGTAAGGAAGCTATGGTAATGCATAATATTTGGAAATACGGTTTTTTATAGCAACACTTTTTTCATTAGCATAATTCAAAGTTGATGCAAGAATGTGAAAGATTCATTGGTTCGGGACGAATCTATTGACCTATAATATTAATACATTTTATTGAAGAGTAGGGAAGTTATGGTAATTTAAATATTTTGAAAATCGGTTTTTTATAGTAAAACTTTCTTCAATAGCATAATTCACAGTTGATGCAAGTATATAAAAGATTCGTTGGTTCGAAACGAATCCATTGACCTATAATAATAATGCATTTTATCAAAGAGTAGGGAAGTTGTGGTAATTTATATATTTTGAAAATCGTTTTTTTATAGTAAAACTGTTTTCAGTAACATAATTCAAAATTGATGCAAGAACGGAAAAAATCTCTTGATTCAAGGCAAATTGATTGATCTATAATAATAATAATACACTTTATTGAAGATTAGGGAATTTCTGCTCATTTATAATATCTGAATCATCAGGTTCAAACAGAAAAACTTTTTTCATCGACATAATTTAAAGTTGATGCATGAATAGAAAAGACTTTTTGATCATAAATTTTCAAATAGAGTAATATTATGACAAGTTTTGTGAAGAAATCGTAAAGCTGGGAAAGGGATAGGGTGCGACAGAACTTTTCCTTTCACTTTTCCAGCTCAAAAAATTATTATTTCGAACCCAAGATTTGATTTGTCTGATTTGTCTTGTTATTTAAAACATTTTTGTATTATTCTGTAATTTTTCATTTTTGGTAAATTTCTATTTTTAAATTGAGCAAAATGAAGACTTCGGTTTGCCTATTATTGAAAAAAATAACTAATGCTTCCTCTATGAGGAAGCAAATACATTTGCTATCGGGAAGGAAAGTGCTCGTGAAATGAGCACCATATAATTATAAATACAAACAAAGTGGAAACACTCGAGATCGAATTCACAGCTAGTATATCATGAAATACATAAAAATAACTCGCATTTGACTGTCACTCGTGCGACCGTCATGACGTGCAAGCGATATGCGTCGCAATTGAGGACACATATGTCTGCTCAAGTGAAGGCACACCATGCGAGCTAATCCGCAAGCGTTCGAGTAAATACGCCATCACTGTGCGCAAATATTGTTATCTGGGTATGATTATACGAAGCTAAAGCATATAAAGTTATGAAAAATAAATGTAGATTTATTTCAAGAAAAACTTTCATTTGAAGGGATAAAAATACTTTTAAATTAACAAAGTATCTTTTTAATTTGTAGAGGAAATAACTTCCGCCAAACAAAGATAATTTCGATTTGATAGTATCTACTGTAGATACAATGGATGGCGCTTTTAAATACGATAGCACCGTTGGATGTTTTAAAACATTATTTCATTGATTTTTTTTCATTTGATTTTCTGTGTGTAGGAACTAGCCTCTGGTCACTAAATAGCCAAAGTTGAAGTATCATATTCTGATCCTGCTCTGAGACACCGCCAGACGGCGTTGCGGTTTTCCCTGCCTACGTGCTTTGTTTTAATTTTTGAATTTGACAGTTACGTCGGTAAGTTTCAGAAAATTTAACCATGCAACCTCGACAGACTCCAAGTGACAAACTGAAGTGTTACATATTAGATTGTCTATCAACGCGTCGGGAAAAAGCTCATAATTTTCCTATAGATGGGCAAATGTTGCTGAAAGTTTAAAGTGAATACCACTTTAAACATTAAAATATTCTCTTGTCATTTCACTGTCAGTGCTTTATAAAACACAATTTTATTTGAAAACCAAGAGGAAAATAATTAGAAATTCATAAATAAATATTCTAATCATTATTTATGTATTTTTATTTGTTATTTCTTGATTTCTTATAATTTAATTTACTTTTCAAGTTAATTTTAAAATTCCTAGTATTATTATTATTATTATTATCATATTAGGGATCCGAAACACCGCTATGAGGCGCTACTGGCGACAATCTTCCTTCATTTTTAAAGCATTAAGTGACCAGAGGCTGGTAGGAACTGAGTTTTCCTTTCATGACTTCAGCGGCTATGTTGACTATCGCATTGCCACTAATAGGATTCCCCATGCCAGACAGGCAAAAGACAAAGAGGAAAGTGAATAAGAAGAACATCAAAATCCATAAATTATCATGGAGAGTCTTTTAAATATTTTTAAACGCTTGTCGCTTCCCGAGGATCGACGGGGCGCCTCTGGAACCGCTCTGGGGTTCACAGCATGCGAGACGGTGGTGATGGTAAGCTGCGAGATGTTCAGGCAGATCTCACTAATCAAACAGCTGGCCAGCATGAACACCTGTAACAGAAGGTAAACAGTGTTACATCAACTGTGCCTACTGAGGATGCTTTGGCTAGCTTTAGGAAATGAAACAGCAGCTTCCTATTGATGAACTTCCTCTAGAAGATGTAGATAACGAAGACCTGATTGGACCTGAAGGCATAGATGCTAAGAATAATGAACATCAATTACTGGATCCACTAGAACTGAATCCAGACATTAATAACCTTCACGTAAACAGCGAAATCCCAAAAAAACTACAGCACCTTAAAAGGAATTTTGGCCGTGCTTTACTGAAGTTCAGACATGTAGAACCAATACAAAGGCATTCTCTGCCAAGTTATACATCACAAAAGTTCTGCATGCACTAATAGAACACCTGAACAGCAAGGTTTTACCTTTGCATTTGAACACAACACTAGCTACTTTAGAGCTCCAAACTCTTGTGTATGTTGCAGCTGCGGCAACCGTGAGAACATTGGGCCGCAGTAATAGGTCTACAAATGCAGTCTTTGTCGCAGAAAGGGAACGAGATACACCATGGAAAATCCGGTTCGATATGGATGTCAGCAAAGTAAGGTGCATATTAGGTCGATTGACTCAATATAAGGAAGGAAGTAGAACCAGCAAGCTGATACACCATGTTATTAAATTGACACCAGCAATATTGGATGAGATTATGGACTCCCAACGGCAGAGACTAAATGCTTTTACTGCTAGCCTGCACCGGTACAAGAAAAGTAGTGCGAGAAGGCAATAAAATCGAACCTTTCAGGCAGATGAAAGTAGGTTCTATCGCAAACTGTGTGTAAAGTAAAATAACCAGCAAGACACTGAAGTACCTTAATTGGAAGACATGACTAACTACTGGTCGGGTGTTTGTGGAAAAACTAACAGAAGCAATTTGGAGACTGCCTGGTTCCAACTCGAGAAAGCAAAAGCAAGCAATAAGCCTGAAATGGAGCTGACTATCATCACAGCTCCATTTGTTTCAACGGTTTTGAAAAGGGCATGTAACTGGAAAGCTCCAGAAACTTCCAGATCTGATGCGAAGCTTTATGCTCAAAGGTACTACGTAGATGTTGCCTAAAAAACCTGACTTTCAAAATCCAACTAAATTTCGACATATAGCCTGTCTTCGAATAATTTGTAAATGCTTTACAGCTATCATTGCGGGTAAACTATTTTCTCACTGCGACTAGAATGACATCCTTACAGAAGAACGAAAAAGATCTTGTAAAAACGCGCGGGGCAGTAAAGATCTAGTCACCATGGACGCTATTGCCCTGCAGCAAGCTCGTAAACATCAAAGAAACTTGCATACGGCATACATTAACTACAAGCAAGCGTTTCCTTCCGTAAAACATGACTATCTGCTCGAAGTCATAAACTGACGCATCTTCTACGCATGGATGACCTGAAGCTATACGCTAGTTAGCTTATACGTATAGCAGTTTTTCAATGATATCCAAATGGAGTTTGGACTAGACAAATGCAGAAAAGAACATTTAACTAGAGGAGAATTAGGGTCCGCAGCTAGAGAACGAAAACGAGAATAATACCGAGGCAATGGATGAGGGCGACTCATATAAATACCTGGGTATTCTCGAATATAAGGGTATTCTCGAATATAAGGGTATTCAGCATACGATTGTTAAGAAAAGCCTAGTGACTGCCTTCACTACAAGACTCAGATTGGTTCTGAAGAGTTCTCTCGGCTCGGCAAACAAGATCAGGACAATCAACACCTATTCCATCCCTGTCCTCACGTATTCTTTGGGCTCATCAGATGGTCGAACACCGACCTAAATTCGTCATTGCGATTTGGGGCAGGGTTTTCAGCACCAGACATTATCGCAAACACGTGTTACATGAACACGTGGTTGACCGGTGCCGATTATGAGGAGACCAACGAATCCATTGAGCACATTATTGATGGTTGTTGCGTAATGGCTCAGAAAGAATATATGCACACACAAAAATAAGGAGGGGGGCATTATACATCAACAAATTGTAGGCAAATTTCAGCACCTACAGTGGCAATCGTATTATTATTAGGAATTAAATATTTCATAACGGAAATTGATCTTATCACATGTACAAATTTTAAATCCAAATGGGGCAGTTATAAAAATAAGAAATAATAATGAATCCATGCGCACGTGCATATAATCAGTCGTACGCTGTTCTATTGTACCGTACGGTAATGATGCGAGACAAATGTTCATGTTTAAGCTCAATTTTATAAAATCTTGTATCAAACGATATGCCTCATATTTTATATATTTATTACTCAACTGTAATTACAATATTTTACTAGAAAAAGAGATGTACGGTAATGACGTCTGAAATGGCAAAAATTGAGGGACAGACTTCAAGGCTTTTACAATATTATTCATTTGACTTGAAAAATGTGTATACATTAAATTTATGTTCATGCGAAGTTTAAAAACTTGATGCTTAAAGCGTTTTTCAGGTTACTGTCTAAAAAAAAGGAAAAAATCAGTTTATCCTTGTGCAAAGTGAGGTTGGGGCGCACTACAGTAATGATGTTTCAGGTGTTCTTATATTAAATTAAAGTAAATAGGAACGGAAATGAAAAAAAAATCTGACCATTTTATAAAGGATGATAATAAGTGTTTATTAAAATTTAAAAAAAATCAACACGAGTTTCTAGGTTAATGTTATATTACTGAGACTTCAAGTTTGCCTTCAATTTGACAATTACGCATAAATGCATTTCTGTGACCGTTTTATAAAACAAAGATTACATTTTATATTGGAATTAGAGTGGTTCAAAAATGCATTGCAGTTTTTTTTAACTCTATGGGGCAAGACCGTATTTAGGTCATGGGTCAAGGATGACCTTGAACTTCAGCTGAAGGTTCGACCCAGGTATGGGGCGGGTCCAATCTGTGGCTCAGGTGTTTACGAAAAAGGTCGAGGTAATTCTTGGAGTAACTTTTGACAAGGAATCCAGTGGTGACCTTGAATTTGACCTTGAAATTGACCTTCAAGGTCAAAAGAAATTGTAATTCAAAAAAAAAATTTAATTAAAAGAGAAAAAAATCCAAACAAAATGTGCGTATTGAATATGAGTTATGCTAGCATCAAGCCCACGAATAATAAAAAAAGTTGATCAAAGTATAGTTTTAACATTCTTCACAACAAAAATTGATGAAATAATGAATAAATAAATAAAAATTAGGGAACTGAATAGTTAAAAGTTCGAGCTTTGTTATAAATTGATACTTCAATAAGCAACAAATTCCAAATTTTTTTACCATACAAAAATTTTTATTAATCATGAGTGCAGTAGTTTACATGTAAAAATGAGGTAGAGGTTTTACGTAAAAATACCAGATTACAATTTTCATTTTTTTTAAAACGTTCATCTGCGTTATAAGTTTAACCTTTTTGATTCTGATTGAAATTTGAGTAAGGGCTAGTCCGTAAAGTCAAAATGCAACGCCTCACTGAAAGAGAAAGAATAACACTTCTTATTATGAGAGGTTGGTGTCAAGTGGAAAGATCTCTCAGGACAGTAATGAATGTTTCCAATGAAACCTATATCAGGCAGACCAAGGTCAGCAACAAATAAGGAGAAGTCACTAGATTTTTTGTTATCATTTACTGAAAATCCGCATAATTCCACCCGCAGAGCTGCTCAAGAGCATGACATAAGTAAATCGTCTGTAGACAACGTACTAAAAAGAGCGAAATTCCACCCAGCTGAAAATTCCTGTACAGGAACCTGGATATAATATATTTATTTATTTATTTAATATATTTATAAAGTATAAATACACTTAAAACTATCTTAACGCCATATATATATATATATATATATATATATATATATATATATATATAAAATAGCAGTGGACCAAGGTTAAAGCCCTGAGGAACACCTGAGATAGGAATAAAAGGCGATGATGAATGTCCATTGTATCGTACTATAGGTGCTCTCGGCCAGCTAAGTAGGAATTTAGTAATTTTCGAATTTTACCAGACACGCCAAGTTCTTTTACTCTTTCAAGATTAAGAGTATGACTTATACAGTCAAAGGCCTTGGACATGTCCGTGTATATGACGTCTACTTGGTGATGTTTTGTCAAAGAATTTTCGACAATGACATCTCCAAGACCTTTGAAAAATTTGGCAGAATGGCAATTGGTCTGTAATTTGTAACCTCTGATCTATTTCCTTTTTTAGAGACTGGACATATGTGCGCCTTCTTCCAAAGATTAGGATATACTCCAGTAGATAATGCAAGGTTAGAAATAAAATGAATGGGATCGATTAGGAAATCAGCACTTTTTTTATTAAACCTCCAGGAAATAGGTCAATGCCGGCAGTGAGCTTGTTTGGTAATTTGCACATATTTGACAATAATTGCTCTTTGGGTATTTTGAATCTATCTTCAAGGTAATTTCACAGATTAGTAGGAGGAGTAGAGAGCTCAGTGCCTTCGTACTGCATTATTCCCGGAATTCTAGATGTTCTGTTTAAATTATTCGTGTGCGACCAAAATATAGATGGTGAGTTTACAATATTATTTTCAATATTCGACTGATAAGATGCGTACAGTATACGGGCATTGGACTTAGTAGCTGCTCTAAGTTCCATAAAGGCGAGAGTATTCATTGAGAATACTTTTATACTTTTTTTCTGTATTTTTCTTTGAGTTTTAGATCGAAAATATGTTGCTTATTAAACCAGGATGGATATTCATTAGTATATCCTGACGAAGAACAAGTACCAATCTCCCTGTCTAGGATTTCATATATATAGAATAGTGTAACATTTTTCTAGAGCTACATTAACGTTATTTTCTAAATATAAAGTTGACCAATCAACCATGGCAAAACTAGAAGCGACACTAGAATAATCATAGTTTTTGAACCTATAGCGTTTAGTAGCTTGGTTTAATGGCATTATATGCCTCGAAGATAATTGAGGCAAGTGAGATTCAAAGCGCAAGAACAGGGGAGGGTGATACTTGTCTACAGGCAGAATAGTGATATCACTAGAGGAAACTTCGCAGGGAAAAGTTGCCAAAACAAGATCGAGGTATCTATAATTGATTTTGTGTATATATCATTATATTGTGTCAAATTGTGAAGTTCCTGAAGTACAGCAAGCAATGCTGATTTTCTATCTGGGATCACATGGTAATATAATTTTTAAGATTAGGCATATTAAAATCGCCGACAATTAATGCTTTAAAATTCCAGATGGGATATAGAGATGACGTGGCTTAAAAAGAAAGATTCGATTTCCTGAACTGGAGAGTCTGGAGGGATATAATATGTTGCTATTAAAATAAACGGCATAGCCTCAATGATATAGCTTTAAAGCCACGATATTAATTTTAGGTACGGCATTTATTATAGAGCTTACATCTATTGAACTGGTAACGATTATTAACTTTGCGGCTATAAGTACACCCCCGCCACTTCTATCCAGCCTGTCATCTCTGTAGACGTTAAAAAATTGTAATAAAAAAATTCAGCAGAATGTACCTGAGGTTTTAGCCAAGTTTCGGAAAAGATTAAAAAGTCGTATTGAGAAATTTCTGAAGATGTAACTAACAAGCAAAATTTAATGTTAATGCCATGCACATTTTGGTAATATAAAGATATGTCATTTAACAAACTTACGTCAACTGAATAGGTGTCAGCGATACCTGGAATAGATCAGTGGGGTAGTCGAGGCCCAGCGGGGCCTAGCGGCGCTAGGCCACCTTTTTCCCTTAATTAGGCTATTTCAATGGTTTTTTTTATTATTATTATACCATTAAACCATACCCCCTTCGGGGTAAACTCTAACTCATTCGGTTCTAGTCCTGTTATGCCACTAAGGATTGAGTAGGTATTTATAGGAAAGGGAAAAGAATGTACGGGGAGTAGATAAAATATGAACATTTCCATGATTGACAATGTTGCTAATAGTTCCTGTTACTTTGATTTTTCACTTTTACAATATTTTAGTTTCAAATTAAAGTATTCAAAATGTCAGGTCAATTTAGAAAAAAATATTTCAAAATTTTATACATATTAAAAGCCTTGGTAGTCAGTTTCGAATATAATAATTTTATATGTAAATGTAAAGTATATTTAAAATTGAAAAGCCTAAAAATGTCTGATTATTATTTGATGATTTAAACAGTTAAATAATTTCAAATTAAAAAATATGCGATTGATAAATTTCAAGAATGAATAATAATTGTAAAAGAAGTGTTAAAAATAAAATGATACGAAACAAAAAATTAAAAATTGTGTTTAAAATCGAAACAGATGAAAATCAAACTAACTGAAATTGATACCTCAAGTAATTGAATAATTTCGATAATTTTAAGTGTCTGCAATTTTAGAGTTATGAATTTTTATGTTGAAAGCTAAATTTTTTATTTTTCCTTCCATAACTTTTAATTTTTTAATTAAAATTGAATTGGTTGAATTTTGGAAAGTATAAATAATAGTTTAAAAATTTATAATCACAGAAAAAACTAAGTGTAAACTTTACCCGGAATTCGGGGTAAAGATTACCTGCAACAGAAATTACCCCATGTGGGTAAACTTTACCCGCACATCTAGGGCATTATTCTGCGTTTACCTACCTTCGGGAGTAATTCTCAATGTTTACCTTGAAGGCCTTGTAAATGTCATATTGAACTTTTGACAATAGATTTGATACTTTCACGATGACTCATCATAATAAATTTAAATTTAGAATTTAAAATTTAAAGATTTTTCGGGTTTCAATCGTGTGCGAAACTATTAATGTTGCCAACGTTTCGTGAACATTGCAGTTCACTTCTTCAGGGCTGACCTGAAACTGAAGTTTCAGGTTATGTTGTTCTTATATATGTATTCTCTACGATGCCTTGATTGGCCAGAGTGCCCCATGGTGGGGACTGCTTGAACTTGATTGGCCAATCAAGTCTTTTTTTAAAAACCCGGGAGGACGGAAAGCCAAATCGGATTGGTATTATATCCATT